>JAVSBS010008560.1:4142-48136 GCA_033124195.1 Coracias cyanogaster
GCTTTATAAGAAAAACAGTAAGCCTTGCTCCGTTCTTCAGGAGAAATTGTTTGCCCTGTATGTTCATGGTAGGGGGGTTCACAGGACTGCATCCCAAGGATTTCAGAGTTTCCTTTGGTGTTATTGTAATCTGCACATTAGCAGGTTGGCTCTAAGCAGATGTCTGCTGGCCATTTTAGATCTGCACACACCATGCATAAGGGGCTACCTGCCCATACAGGGTCTGGATTCCATTTATAAGGTTGGGCACCCACAAGCGAGGCTCTACAGCACTTGATTTCAGGAAAAACAAGTTATCCTCTAGATCTCAGACACAATTTGTCAAACTGGCATCCCGCATCCTTTGCAAAAACTGGCTGATTAAATCAATAGCTTTTCATTGAAACAAAACATGCATCTTACTTTGTGTTTAAGGCCATAATTCACTTCCAGTTCCATAAGCAGCACGCTCTTTCGCACATTTAAAGTCTTCTGCAGTTCATCAAAAGTGGTATGAATGTCATCTACAATGCTAGCCTTTTGGTTGGTTAACTGGTGTATGATTTCAGATATAAAATGAAGTGCTGAGTCGATCTCTGGAAGCCTGAGGGAGGGATTAAATTACAAAGATTGCTGTTTCAAAAGTCATTAAACATTGGCCCTTGCCCTGATACCTTTTGATGAAACAATCTCATCAGCAGGCTGTCTTTAAATCCAGTCATTTCCCAGAAATAAGTTCATTCCTGTTATAACCACTCAGTGATTTTGGTCTGGTAAAAGAAGGCTAAGCCAGGGCCCTTCCTTATGCAAATCCATTAAATTTTAGGCGTTTCTAACAATGAGGCCTTGGTTCCTCTGTCCTTTATACAAATATACCTACTTGGGAAGATATAATTAGATCTACCCCACCTTTCTTTTATTTTTTTTTTTTTTTAGCCTTTCTGCCACCATAGTGTTTGAACTAGTCTTTTAAGCATCCAGTATTATTTAGTTATCATGAAATTCATGACTGGGTAGTACTTTTTGCTGTAACATTTTATTCCCCTTCTTTGGGGGACACTTGCATTTCTAATGTCCTCTGTTTTGTGAAAGACAGATAGGAACCTTTTGCTCTTTTCTTTGATCCCTTAGTGCATGACACTCAATGGACTTTTTCTTCCCTATGCTAGCCTCACTATCCCTGTTTTCTAGGTAAAGGTCTATGGCACCATCACATTAAAACATCTACCCAAGGCAACACAGGAAGCCAGTGGTAGAACTGAAAATGGAAGATGATAGTGGAGTCTCTGTACCTTTTGTTGACAGCATCAAGCTGGACTTGGAGGGAAGCTTTGTGTTGCTCCACCACATCCTTGAGTGGTACCGTGGGATGCTCTGCATGTTCTCCCTCTGTACACTCGCGACACATGGCTGTCTCACAGGACTGGCAGTAAAACTCCATCACCTGGAAAAGTGCACAAGTATAAATTCAAACATGGCAGCAGTAACATCACTCAAAGCACATCTTACTGGGCCTTATCCAAGCCCTGAAATAAAGTTTCTTCTTTCTTAGACACCAATAATTTATTACCTAAAAGATGGCTGTTATCTTACATATTTTCTATCAAAATGATAGTTTAAATGCATTTTATTCTGTTAGAAATAATTGACCAGCAGCCTGGGAAACAGAAGGCTGGCCCTATCATCTTTACACTCTGTGATAGTGAGTTTTGGCGTCTCTCAAATACTTTGTGAAACAACTCAAAAAACAGGGCATTCATGACCCCTCACTAACTCGGTCCTTAGTCTCCCCACAGAATCTGCCAAAGAAAGTGTAAACTTAGGATGTTTTTCATAGCAGGCCCACTCATCAAACATGAATGCAACAGAGCTCACCAAACAGCATGTTTACTTTCTACAAAAAAGCACCCTAAATGAACCAACGTGATGCAGGGTAAAAATCTCCATACCCCATTACTAATCCCTTAAAACTATCAAAACCTCATATCTGAGATTATAATAAGAGTACTGATCTACGCTTGAAGGAGGAAGAGAGAGTTTCAACCTATTATGTACCCAGTAAGATGTTGTCTGAAGATAAAAGAAGATCTTTACATATAATAAATACCTCAAATTCTGAATATATTCATGAAGAGAAAAAAAAAAAGACAAAAACAACAAACAACAGAAGAGTGGTATGCCTAAAATCATATGTTAGTCAAAATAATATACATATATGCAAATTTTGCATGAGACTTTCTTTTACAGTTAGGAAGTCCTTAAGCACAAAGCATCTTAGGCTTATTACAAGTATATAAGGAAGGTCAGAGTATAAGCTTCAAAGCAGCTCTCTTGCATTCAGAACATAGCATCAGAATCTTGATTAACTCAGCTGATGCTTCTGGCATGCAGACCTCTCACAAAAAGATGGTTGTACTGGAGATATTGGTTGACAACAAGATGGTTGTGTAGAACTGGCTGCTTTCAGGTGAGCAGAGGGACCTGTAACAGCACCAAGCAAAGCAGCTGGCCGCTCCAAGACATCTTGAGAATTAGGAGGGGGAAGTAAAAACCATGATTTGCATGTGGCTATTAGCATTAATAGGGATTTTCCTCTGAAAAGCTCTTTTCCATCTTATTCCCATTCTTCCCTGTTATCTCAATTCACAAGATATAGGATTCACACGCAATGAAGGTTTAGTCATTTATGGGCCATTCGTGTAAGCCACTTGAGAGAAAATTTAAAAGCTGCTCCAAATAAATGATGTAAGATGAAATATATCAGCAAGGAAAAAGAAAAGTAGACTATCTAAACAACGACAACCCCCATCAACACTACTCCAGCCCCTATGAATTTAGCAGTATCACAGTAGTTGATCCTTGTGGGCCTGACAGTTACTTTGGTAGCCACTAAGATATGATGCAGTCTTAGAGTGCATAGAGGAAATGGCTTAAACAGAGTTTAGGATTTAAACTTTTTAAAAAGGCTTGAAAAATTTGCAACCAGAAACAACCAAAATGAACAATATTTTTATCAGAAAACTCTTAAGTGTTTTTATATGTTGAAAAATTTTCAGTCCTTTTGAATGAGTGTTAAAAGTTCATCTTTCTGCCTCTTCATAATTTAATGCTTAGATTTGAAATATTTTAATAAGCCCTTATTCATTTTTATCTTTGGATACAATGATTTGAATAATTTATTGAACACCTCATAATACACATCATTATATTTGCAGCAACATATGAGAATGAAAGCATCTCACTGTCATATTGAAGTTTAGCCTAATAAACTTCATTCCTCCTTATTCAAGCACCAGAGAATCACATAAGCTAGAACAGTAATATCAAGCAGACCGCAAAGACCTAATGTGTATGTCTGCACAGAAATAGTATTCTTTGCCTCAGTCAAATGCAAAATGTTTGAGTGAGCAGCTTTCATTTCCCATTAAAATCTTTGGACTGGGCCATAGCCAAAGGAGAAAGAAAACCTAGTATTAATACAGTTCAAGTGCCTAGATAAGTCGATTTCCTAAGATTTTGTCTAGCATTTCTTCATGAGGTAAGATTGGTTTCTAACTACAGACAGACATGTATTACTGGCTTTTCCTCTCTCTCTTCCATGCCCAGCATGGGCATCACACTTTGTGACATTCCCAGAAAGCATTTCATAATAACTGGTTTGCTTTACAAAACATCTCAGAAAAAAAATACATTTGCCTGAACCTCTCCTTTCCAAATTGAGAGATCTTGGGCAGGATATACCATGGCATCCAACACTAGCTTCAGCTGTATTTGCACTGAAGCCCATGAGAACATTCCCATCAGCTGTAATGAAATGTATATTGATATGCACTGGCTCTGAAATCTCATTCACTAACTCCCACCTTATACTAAACCAGTGTATTTCAACACAATGATCTAATTAGAGTCCCATGCATATCTTCACTACTGGGATTTAAGTGAATTTACAGAAACTTTGAAATTTGTGTAATCAAGGATGCAGGCATTTCTGAATTAGATTTCACAAAGCCAAAGCACGCTAACTCCATCCCTTCAAAGTTCAAGTGTCAAGAAAAAGGCTCTTACCAATTACAAGCCACCTTCTCTGAAATCACATTTGAATAATCACATTGTTCATCCTCTGCTTTCTATTTGGTTGAACCAAAACTGCGGTTCAGAGACAAAGGATGAGTCTGCTCTTTGCCAGCCTTCTTCCTCATCTCACACATATGCTTAATTCCTCTGTCCCAGGGCTAGTGTGTAGCTTACCTCTGTATGTTTTGGCTTTTAGAAGAATTTAAATTTGGATTACCTGAAGGCACATCCCAGATATCTAGTAACACTTACAATGGGGGGTTTGGTTCACCCTAGTCATAGCATTTGCTTTACCCATGCAGTGAACACAGAAGCTTTAAACAAATTCTTTAAAAAGTTTTGGACTTAGACAACATGCTTACGTACAAGTGAACCACCCAAATCCCTTGTGTGACTTTCTAATTCAGACAGATATGAGTGTATCAGTCACACTACTGCTTCCTAATGGTATTAAAGGTTCCATGTGAGGCAGAACAAAATTTTGCCAGCAGTGAGCTCAGTTTATTAGTTCTAATGCTTATTAAGAATCTAACTCTGACATTCTGAATTCTTTATTTAGTCTCAACGATACACTGAATATAGGAGAGTACAGAATAAATTAGATTACACTTTAATGGGATACATTAGTAAATGACATGGTGAGAAGTACAGAAGTGAGGAGAAAAAACAAGGTTTAAAAGGTATGTTATGAAGTTACTTCATCAGAATATCAAGGATAGGTGCTTTTCTGTCTAAGAGAAGCAACACTTTCTAAGAGTAAGGAACACCTGCACCAGTGCAGGAAATGTTTTTCTAGACAGTATCTTATACCTGTCAAGTTGCCAAACTATTCTGTGACCTTTTGAGAAAAAGCTAGTCAGAGATAAGGCATGCTCTCTTGTTACAAGCATTTAATTTAATATTGGGTATGCTCTCTTGTTACACTCTATAGGCAGAAAATACACTGCACCTGTAAAAGCATGGCTCCTGGACTCTGGGCTGGCTTTCACTTCAAATTCAAATAATACTCAAAGCAGGATGGGTGACTGCAAAGAAGCTACATCAGTCATTACACATGGTGAGGTAATGGACCTAGAATTTCACAGCCTTCCCTGCTCTGGCTGTTGCACCTGCCCCTAAATGATTGTAAATCAATGTCTCCAAACCGGGATGCTTATATCCAACAGGAGCTGCAAGTGTTTAGCAGCTGAGTAAAAAGCCAATCTTATTTTAATGTGTAGGTAGAAGATAAGAATCTTGTTAGGTTCAAAAGTTCCACAACATATGTACCCTATTACCCTGATTTAATAAGAATGTGTATTTGTGGTCTGTGTTGGGTAAATATGAGGAAACTTTTATTCATAGTTCAAGCACAGGAAACTATCTTTCGTGTTAAGATGCTACAAGCTAAGTTTCATTTTTCACACACAACAAAGGATGAGAGGATGTGCACAGAAGGAACAGGATACGCACACATGGAAAAGATGGAAAATATGAGTGGTGGGAATAAGAGACCAACTGGAAGGGGAAGTATCTAATCCACATGGCCTGAGAAAGGCTAAGTTATAAGCAGACAGGCAAGTGAATGAGGAATTATCTGTGCATCAGCTTCTAGCTGATTTTAATCAGAGAGGTTTAAATCCATCATGGCTGGAAATAATAAAAAAACTTGTTTAAACAGAAAGTTATTTCCAAGCTAAAACAAAGAAAATCTGCTAATATTTAAATAAAGTACACTTGATGGAAATTTTCCCATTGATATTAAAAATATAATGGGCTTACCCTACTCCAAGCAACATGTAAAAGATAATGGAGAGAGGATTCAATGCAGAATGACTACTGGTTCTGTGAAGCTACTTCCAGCTACCACCACAATCCTCTCACTCCCTGAAGTCCCCAGCAAAGCTGCTAGGAGCCAGGCACTTGCCACATAGTGCCCTCATGCTGTATACCCATGAAGCCAGCAAAAGCCCATTTCCTCATCCAGGCCTAAGGTGCCCAGCATCTCGCCCTGCACACCCTGCCCTTCAGCCAGACGCACCTGACCAGCTCTCCCCAATGTTTATCTCAGCTCCACCCAGCACAAGGTCTAAGGTGTGCACTTCATCTTTCAATTTCCTAGCTGCACAAAGCTTTAAATTGGAGTCATCTTCAGCCTGTTCCCAACCTTCCCAGTTACTTACTGAAGCAAGAAGATATTCCCATCACACACTACTCAGCATCCTAAAAGAAATGCTATGTTTCAAGGCAAGCCAAGTAAGTTTGGTTTAGAGGACTTACAAATCCACTTTTTCCTAGAAAGGAGTTCTCAGAGAGGTTGACAGCTGACATGCCAGAGAGACAGGATGCCATCCAGAAGGACCTAGAACTTGAGAAGTGAGCCCACGTGAACCTTGCGAGGTTTAGCAAGGCCAAGTGCAAGGTCCTGCACCTGGGTCAGGACAATCCTCGCTATCAGTACAGGCTGGGGGATGATGTAATAGAGAGCAGTCCTGCAGGAAAAGACTTGGGGGTACTGGTGGATGAAAAGCTGGACGTGAGCCAACAATGCGCACTTGCAGCTCAGAAAGCCAATCACAACCTGCACTGCATCAAAAGAAGCGTGGCCAGCAGATTGAGAGAGATGATTCTGCCCCTCTACTCTGGTGAGACCTCACCTGAAGTGCTGTGCCCAGCCCTGGAACCCTCAACACAAGACAGATGGTGGACCTGTTGGAGCGGGTCCATAGTAGTGCCATAAAAATGATGAGATGCCTGGAGTACCTCTCCTACGAAGATAGGCTGAGAGAATTGGGCTTGTTCAGCCTGGAGAAGAGAAGACTCTGAGGTGACCTTATAGTGGCCTTCCAGTATCTGAAGGGGGCCTAAAAGAAAGCCGGGGAGGGGCTGTTTACAAGGCCATGTGGTGATAGGACAAGGGGCAATGGTTTTAAACTAGCGAAGGGTAGATTTCAATTAGACATTAGGAAGAAGTTCTTTACAGTGTTAGAACACTGGAACAGATTGCCCAGAGAGGTAGTAGACACCCCATCACCAGAGATGTTCAAGGCCGGGCTTGATGGGGCTCTGAGCAACATGATGTAGTTAGAGTTGTCCCTGCTGACTGCAGGGGGCTTGGACTAGATGAGCTTGGAAGGTCCCTTCCAACCCAGTGCATTCTATGATTTATAAGGTGACATTTTTAATTGTAGGCAAACCTTTTTTTTTCCTAAGGACAGCCAAATAATCATCAGCTGATAAAGTAAAATGCAGCACAACATCTTCATTTTTACTTTTTTCTGCATTTCACAATCAAATTACTCCTTGTCACAATTTCTTTGTCAGAAAGGGACAATGATTCTTTTTAAGGAGAGTCAATAAAATGCAAATAAAAACTAGGACTGTATTAATCAGTAACCACTACACACACATATGTATAGTACACATTTTAAAAGTTACACTAGTTATTCATTAATCAGAGTGTACAGCAAATCAGTTCTACAAGTTCGTCTAATTCCAGCAGGTCAGTAAAGGAGAGGGAACTGAGACATTCCTCTGTAAGAGCAATCATTACCTATTAGCTGAATTATTCCTATACAACCAATATACCTAAACTGAGTATCAAATAAAACTATTCCCAGAAAGTTGTTTTAGAATACTGGCACATACTTCTTGGCTTGCATAGAAGCACAACATTCAGTTTACAACACAGCATCACTTAGCTTTGCAACATGGTCTACTTACATGTCTGCATAAGCCTTGCTATGAAACAGGAGCTCATATGCCTACCATGAAGCCCAGTTAACACTGGGCAAGAAAAGGAGGTAGAGAAAATAAACCAAAGCAGCCTCCAAGGACTGATACACAAGATGCACAAAACTGCAGATAAACAGAAGCTCTCTGTTTCTAGCCTGTGCTGACCCAAAGCATTCTGAGCTAGGACACCGGGGTTTTTTGCTCCATGTTAATATGCTCACACAGCTTTTGGTACTGCCTCAGTGTGCAGGTCACTTAAGCTTAAAAGGTCCCTGCCACATACTGCCTAAACAAGCACACAGGTTCCCACTGCAATAGCTGAAACAGAGCTATGGAAAGCCATCCCAAAGAAGCAAAGGCACAAGGTTCAGCTCTTGCAGGACAACAATTTTGACCGAGTGTACTAAAATGCAGTATCATCTAAGAAGACTGGTAAGATTAAATAATATTCTGACTACTTTAAGATGCTCCCTTAAGAGCATTTGAGTTAATTTTAAGAATCACTTGTATTTGTTGACATATAAAAATCAAAGAACTAATAAGATTCCAATTCCCCTACTATCTTAGAAAAAAATATCCATGACAAACGAGACCAGTCAGTATATATCAGCACCTCTGCATATCACAGGAGTTCATCTCACTTACATTTCCGTCATGATTGGGACAGGAGAGCGGTTTGCCCGCAGCAACAGCGGTAACAGTCTCCAAGATGGAGGACTCTTCAATGCTGTTGTCCGGTGTTCGTTGCAGGACATCCATCAGGTTTGTGATAAAGAAGTTGTTCTGGAGTGCAGAAACCCCTTTCTCTGGCAGAATGGAGGTTTGGCGGCACACAGGGCAAGAAAGGGTTAAGCTATGGGCTGGAATGTAATTCTGCAAGCACCTATAGGGAAGGGAAGTGGAAGGGGAGAAAGAGAGAGGCAAAGTATCATCAAAGAGGAAAAAAACTCCATTTCAGTTTAAGAACTGGTTTGAAATACTGCTACCCCTAACTTACAAAACGAAAGGTACATCACCAGGCTTCAGAAGTGGCTATGGGGAGATTTTTTTTTCACCTTTAAATCTTTTTTTTTCTCTGCCACATGAAAAAAGGTTCAGTAAGATGACACCATTATAAGAGTTACGTGCCTTTCTTAGAGATATTTGTGCAGAGTGGGTCCATGCTTCCAGACATCTGCTGCATCCTGCTCACAGGATAGTAAAAAATGATAAACTATCAGATAAAGTTGGACAGACATGTAGTTACTGCATCAAGTATTTGAGCCTGTGTCTTTAACTCACTAACCAGTGGTTGACCCTTGTCTTTCCAGCAAAATTCCTTTATTAACTTGAATTTATGGGTTTAGTGTTTCAGAGCTAAAACCTGGTCCCAATGAAACCAATGGAAAATTTTCCATTTATTTCAATTCAGAAAGTTATTTGGCAGTTAGCCAGAATCAACAAAGCTCTCTTTACTACATAGAGAAGCATGTCCTAGAATATCATAGTTTATGTTAAGGGTAGATTTGGAGGGGAGTTTTGTTTGATTTGTGTGCAGGGGCCTGGGGGGTGGTATTGTTGGGGTTTTTTTTTTAGAAAAACTGAATTTCACACTCTTAAGGATTCTAAAATGGGAGCAGTGCTACACCAAATTCCTCATGAGATGCCAACCAATAAAGTGTGGCCTTGCATGGCTACACAGCTCTTATCCACTTCCAGGGGCTTCATTGCACCACTGTTCATCCTCCCTTGGCAGCTCTCCTCCTGACCCCCCAGTAAGGGTTCTGTGAAAGGCGAGCTTAGGCTTTGTACATCAGCAGTACACTGGAAGAGTTCTTCCAGCCTCTCTCCATAACCAGATCAGCATAAGAGGATTACAGTGAAAACCAGAAGCTGACCTTAGGATTTACACATGAACTGAAGTCAAGAAACTTAAGACATGGTGGTGAAAATCTTGACTTCGCTGTCTTCAGTGAGAGGTTCACTGCTGACTTTACTGAAGTCAGGGTTTCCTACTCTTCTACAAAAGAGAATTTCATCTGACGCACTCAGAGATCCACAATTTTTCTTGCACCCTGTGCAAAATTAGCTATACACACCACAATTCTAAGAGGTGGAAATCTCCTGAACTAAATGTTCACATAAAATACCACTTATCGTAATTCTCATGCTATTCAGTATATAATCCACAGACTTGTATCCCATCATCAGATAAAGAACTCTAACCAACAGTTCTTCAGATTGTTCAACTTTTCTGCAGATGCTATATTCCCTCCACCATTTGATCGATAATATGACATTAAAATATCATTAAGTGTACTCAATTCATTCATCTGAATACAGTAGAAGGCAGGTTGCTGTTTTATCACATATCTTTTCAGAGTTTTTCCATTTCAGTCAACCAAGCTGCAGAATAATGAAGACACTTAATCACTAGTGATTAATAATGTATAGATCATGTCTCACCCTTGGACATTACAGGATGGGATAATTATTTCTCTGCTTAGTAAATCAACAAAGAAGGATTTTTATTGTTTCTAATTATAGAATAATCAGTATAAATTTGAGACTATTAATTTGAGGTCCAAATTATGACTGCCATCACCTTTCACACTGTCATTTCTGTATTCATTGATTTTTTTTTTTTCCCATAATGGGAATGTATTCCAAATATTCCACAGCTGTCTCTTCTGCCTGCCTGCCACAAATAAGTGTTTTTCTACACTTTTGCCTCTCCAGCCTTCCCAGACTTTATTGTGCCTCACTATGACCTTTAAAAGTAAAGAGAAAAGTCTCTGTTCACTAAAGGATGCAGGGTTCTGTGCTTGTTGCAAGACACAAAGGAAAGGACTTACCGCTCACAGAAAGTATGCAGGCAGGGGAGTACTTTGGGGTTCTTGTAACGGTCCAGGCATATGCTGCAGATCAGAAACTGCTTGTCAATCTGACGGACCACAGGACTTGGGATGTTGGAGCCTTCACTGGCCATCCTAGACCACTGACATATGGGTCCTGTTCCCTTCTACCCTGCACACTGCTGGAGTGGGGTGGGGAAAAGAAAAAAAAAGAATGGCTTATAAACTCCATGAAATAACAAAATCAACAACTAATTCACTCATGTTTCATCCTTATGCAAGAATTCATATTTCCATATACAACTGAAGTAGTGAATAATTAAACTTTAAAAATGGTTTATTAGTGATAAGACCCTGGAAAACAGTCATCCAAGTCTACACCACCACACATAACACCTCTGTCTGAGCAGGCATTCTGGATAGGTATGTCACCTCTGGATTAAAAGAGTTACGGCACTGTCTGGTTTTAAAGAAATCCCATGATAAAAATGTTTTTGCGCCAGTAGGTTCAGCCAATGGTAACAAACATAGGATTTCTTACATCTACAGTACTGCTGGCAAAATGCTTAAACTGGAACTGTATCAGGCAGTCAAATGGCTGCATCGTAGACAAGAGTTTGAAAATGCTTCAGCCAACATTATTCTTCCTTATCAGTGCTGGTATTGCCAAACATATGGTAGGTTTGGACTCCAGGAAGACCCCAAGAAGGAACCTGCAGAAGCAGTAGCCCCTGGGAAGGGAGTGCTCAAATTCTGCATCAGCAACAGGGGGGATGTAGGTGAAATGAAAAAATGATAAAAGAAACTGAGCAAAGAAGAGGCAACTGATAGCTGCAGACAATCAGCAAAGGTAGGCTGAAGGATACATGAAGCACATCCAAAATATAAATGGAAGAAAAATTGCTTCCTAGGCAGAAAAGAGTGGTAAGAATTGTGTTTCTAAGACTGAAGACTTTTCATAATCTTGGCATAAAAAGCATGAAGTAGAAGAGGAAGAAAAAGAAAATCTACTGACTGACAGAATTAAAATAGCAGTTTAAAGGAACACCAGCAAGCTTGGAATTCCCCCTGTCCTGGAACAAGGCACAAGGGGAGAAAAAATTAGGTTCTTTTCAGCTGAAGGTAGACATTACAGCCAACAGAATTCTTATGTTGAAAGAGTAGACAGGGGAGGAAAAGGAAGGAAGCAACCTCAGAGAAAAGTAAACTGCCTGCTAAAATAGTTTAGGAAAACCTGACAAGCTGGGGCCCTGGCAAGGTGGCCCAGCAAGAACTCCTCTCCATCAGCATTTCTAGTGAGCTGGAGTGATGGGAGGCACAGGCTCACTCCCAAAGGAGCCGATCTCAGCATCTCTGTCACAGCATTGAGTTCTGCCAGTCTTCCCAAACCCACACCGAAGCGGAGGCTCCTCTTCTGCATGAGCAGCAAGCCCAGCTGGGCTCCGTCACTGCAGGTACACTCCTGAGGTAGTAACTTCTTCCCTAAACCATTTCTACCCCAGTTCGTTGTCATCCATTTCAGATAATTTGATATTTGGCTTGAGGGCAGTGCAGGCTTTCCAGGACAGAAATAACAAGCCCTCTGCCTCAGTGCTGATCACGCTCATTCAAAGGTCACTCAATTCCACAATGATCTGCGTGACCTGTAGCATTTTATAGGCAGCGTTACATCAGATCACCTTCTTGTGCTGAATGCACGGCACACTAATCTGGCAGAGCTGAACTCATGCTGTTCTTCCTAAGCTGTGTATTTATTTAGCCATACAGGTGTGGTTTACTTGCTACATTGAGCAAGTGGCTATTTCTAGGATAATGACTATTTCTAGGATAATGTGATTATGGATCACACTGTGCTGACTTCCTTGATAACAGTTCCTGGGAAATCACCCCTGTGCTAGCAAATACTGCAGCATAAAATTATTCACAATTAAAATACCCACGACAGTAACTGACATTTAATACACTTACGGCAGGCCCTTTTGTTTCCTTTTTTTTCTAAGAAAGAGGAATCTGTAAGGTTAAAAATTGCAGTAATACTCATAAAAAATCATGTTTGTTCATGACCCAAAAATGCATTTCAGAATTGATCATTGGTTTCGCTTTAAAAATTTCTTTCCCCATAGTAAGATAAAATGTGAATATTACATAAACACAAATTAATTTTACCTTTAAAATGCCATAAATCACACACAATAAACCTCAGGAGACCAATTAGGAATCCATGTTACTTTTTAAAAGCTTGAGTTAAAAATGGCTTTACAAGAAGTGGAACCAAAATATCTAGCTTTCACAAAAAGTAGTACAAAGCGCAGACTATCAAAGATGCACTAACGTATTCATGCATTTGGCATCATAGCGTGCAGAACTTCAGCAATGTGTTTCAAAAGAAAATTCACGTAAACACTGATGCAGCTGCATTTGCCTCCCTCTCTTCCTCCCCAAAAGTTAGGGGTGGGGACCCTTCTTATCAAAAGCAGTTTCAAAACTAGACACAAATACATTATGAACAGTGTAAATTTTTTGTTATATACTAAGCAGAGACTATTGAAAAAGACCTGTACTTAAGATATGAAAGAATAGGTCTGCAGTGAATGCTGCCTGTCATTTAACAGAAGAAAGTTCTCCAGCAACCATTTATTTTCTGTAATTTCATCTTTCCGTCACCAAGTACAGCTACATCAGTTAATAGTGTTTACACAAGGAAAACTCCTGCTGCCTGAAAAATTTCATATTCTGATCTTCATCTTAGTCTTTAACATTCCCCCAATCTCACTGCAAAATTAGGTGATTCTTAGTGTTTCATACACAAAGAGCATGCCAGCCACTTTAATTTTCAAATGTTCACACTTCAAGCTTTGTTGGTGAAAGAAACCATTAACAATTCAGAAATAAGTGCTTTTAATATTTGATGTTTGTCTGGAACGCAGCAGGCCATGATTGTCATTGATCCCCTGTGCTCACATAAATCAGGACTGAAACATACACCTGGAAACAGAATTTCATCAGTACATTTCAAGCTTTGGCCACTACTTGGCATAACAACTTCTTAACACAAGTGGCTCATTTTTAAAAGTTTTTTGAGTATGGAATTTCTAGGATTCTGCAGCCTCCCTGAGCCAACTCCATCTTTGATGCCGTTTTGATTAATATGATGTAGCTACAAGAAGGATGATTTTGCCCATTGACTCAATGACAGCAACTGTACAATCAAAGACTATTTGAGGAAAAGCTGGAGATTTTAGATGATGCTTTTGAATTTAACCAAACTGTATTTATTCTGATTTACTGCAGTGCTCGCAGCAGTTTCTCAAAACAGCAACGTAAGTTTCAGATGTATTAGCCGGGGGAAATTCCACAAAGTAACACCATTTTTACAAGAAAAACATTCTTTTTGTAGTAGTATCTTCTGAGATGAGAAACTGCCAAAGCTCTTTTTAAACGTCCATTCTGTCTCATAGTCTAATACAGGGAAGCTGAAGCATGAGCTTGAAAACAAGTCCGAGAATCACTTCACATAGTTACACTTTGTAATTTAAACATGCAAAGCCAAAGGTTTATGAAACATTGCACCAAACAAACCCCCACCTCTGTATCTATAAGAAATACACACTGGAAACTCAGTTCAGGTTTGCTAAATCAAGTGCAGAAAAGGGTTCTGAAATGTATATGCTTTGTCACCCCTTTGAGGCTCAAGGATTGTTATCTTTCCAGCCACCCCAAAAATAACATTGTTCTTTTTCCTTCTGCTTGGAGATACGACTATAAATTTTAATTCAAAATACAGCAAAGAAAGGAGAAAACAATGGCTCTCTAAGCTAGTGGAAAGCCTTGCCCTGATACACATGCATGCCTGCAGCAACGAAAGTCAGGGTGTGGCCCCACCCGTATGAAAAGAACTTCCTATAGCATTAGAAAAGGGGGGAAAAAAAAAAAAGTTAGGGTACAGAAAATAATGGTTCCAGGAGAGTTGTTTCAGATAAATAGAGACATGTAATAGGGAAGTGTACCCCTTCTACAGGTATCTTCAAAGAAGCTTTGGAATTCCTCAACAGTTACCAAATTCTCTATTAGTTTCTGTGGCCCAGTCGAGAAAAGGACATTGGCAAAACTTATAACTGTCTGTTCAACTCCCAGGATTTATTCCTAAACAAGCAAAATTCCCGGCTACTGATACACTGCTATCACCGAACTCCACCCAGCCAGAGCTGTGACTAGCCTGAAAGTACAGCCTGAGGAGAACAAATTGCTTGCAGCTTGTTCATCCTCTGCTTATCAATGGTACTCACAACCCAGAGGGTCTATTCATGTATTATTGAATGAACAAGGTTTCCAATGGCAACGTTTCCAAAGGAACAGTTAGGCCTCAAGAGCCATAAGAAAGGGTGGGGAACCTCAATAATGTTGCTTCAAGGACTGAGGGAGCTGAGGTTTAAAACCCCTTAAAACAGATACACCGTCTGTCCACAATCTTTAGGAATAAAGAACAGATTCGAGCCATTTCTAGCTGCAGCCCCAAAATTAGCTGATACAGAACACACTAAGAAAATCAATAATCATAACTACCACACAGTCTGCTTGTGTAAAAGGCTTGATAAGCTAAATTCGCATTCCTTTCTCTCCCACTCTTGCAATTAGCGTCGTGCCTTGTTTAAAACACAGCAACCCTCTTAATTCTTACAGCATGCAGAAGCATAATGAACAATCGGGGGCCAAAACAGAAGGAGCAACCCAGCAGCAGCCACCAGGAATAACACTGAGCAAACTCGAACATTTTAGACCTACCCATCTTTGTAGAAAAATAGCTTAATCAGTGCAGTGCTGAGGATAAAATCCTTGCAGGGACGGAGCTGCAGTTCCGCAGTAATCCAAACGAACAAACCATCATCAGTTAATATTTCAAGCCTCGCATATAAAACCGTTTAAGAATCCCTATCACAGCATAGGCATTATTAGATGCACAACAGATTTTGTGCTCTAAGGAATGACGCTCCATTCCACGAAGAGGACAGGTGGAAAGAAAAATGGAAGAATAAGAAGAGGCCCAGTGAAGTCGTCATGAATTTTTTTTTCCCCCAGGTCATTTACAAGTGGGAGACCCCTTCAGGATTCAAACCAATCAATCTTTATTTAGCACATCTTTTTCTCACTCAGCCTGTGTGGAAAGACTGCAGCAAATGGTGCAAGGGATTGTGGGATAGGGATGCAGCAGAGAGCTGCAACGAGATTCGCTGGGTTATTTTTTTTCCTCCCTACTCAGCAATCAGCTGTTTCGAGGCTCCGCACAGTGCCATTGAATTTGGTCACCAGAATGTTATTACAGGATTAGCAGGCGGAGACAGCTACCACTGTGCATCTGGCATGTCAATGCAGCTAAGAAATACATATGCAAATATTACTCACAAATCGGAAAAAGGATTTAACTCTGAAGGGGAGAGTAAATATTATGTAACATCTATTACCAGGACAGTCGCCACAGATGAAACGAAAGCACTTTCGTTTATAAAGGAGATAAAGCTTAATACTTAATGATTCCACCCTGTTTTTTTCAGGATTCAGAGTATTTCTTGGAACAGAATTCCTCCCCGTTCCAACTTTCAGCAACAACAAAAGACCCCACAAATGCTCTTTGTCTCTCCAGATGTTTCAAGCAGAAGCAAAGAAACCTCTTCAGAAAGCTGTGCTACTGACACACAAACCAGCAACAGTTTCTTGCACTACAGAGCTGCGTGTTTGACTTGACTCAGACACGAGTCAAATATTTAAGGCAGCAATTAGTAAACTCATATTCAAGGAATGCAATAATCAAAGCTAACAGTCTGTTCAATTTTTGTAAAAACACTAATTCAAAGGTGTATTCTCTTAGTTAATATACTTGTTTGAAAATATATATAAAAATCACAGATCAATTCAGATTTTACTAGGCTATTACCAAAGGAAATAAAAAGAAATTTGTGTCTCGTATTTTTCAGCTCTGCAGAGAAGGTTTAAAAAGATGCGTGTGAACACACAGACACTACTGAAGTAAAGTAACATAGAATTAGCTTTGTCTTCCAGTATAACAGCTGGTGGGTTTTGCAGACAAGGTAGTATTTGCATCTCTAAATACACTGTATCTTTTCTTTTGAAAAAAACAAATCATATGCAAGTATTTCAGCTAACTGAGGCTAACAAAGCTTCCCACAAATGAAAGGACACAAAGGTCTATTTGCATCAAGAAGAAAAAAATGTGAGGTTTAAATACTGTCTGCACTACTCTGACTTAATTAGGACATATACAGTTATTTTAGTAGTTTAAAATGTTGTCCTGAGGTCTTTAAGCAGTTTCCAGATTATAATATTGATTCCATCCTTTAACTGATGAGGTAAATAGTATTAACAATCATTTAGCATGACTGAAATGTAATCTAAATTCCCGTTAAAAATATAGATTCTGTGTACATCATCTACTTTCAACTTGGCAATCATTTGGCTAGATTGGTTTCATGCATGAGGCAGATCCAGCCTGGTTTCCCTGGGTAATGCCCACAGGGTGAAAGCATGTTGTAATCCAGTTCATAACCTGAAATGAAACATCAGGTAGTGTATGTGCATGTGTTAGGATTTTGGATGTTTGTGAGAAAATACTGTTCCTCTGATTCCCCCAACATGTGCTGAATTCTGTCAAAGAGAGAGAACAAGGTATATTTTGTTTTACCTCCAATATTCAGCAGGACAGAAGAAGCAGGCATATGCACAGCAGGATCCACAGTTTAAAAAAAAGGTCAGAGATTTCAGGCTCATTTTTGGAGGGGTGGCTTTTTTATGTTTGGTTGGGATTTTTTTTTTGTTTTCTTTTTAAACTGCCTAGAGAACCCTCATTACAAAAAAGCAAGCAACATATTTCACTCCCACAACAAGGAGGTCCAAGGCATTTTGTTTCTGCTACTGGAACAAAGACATACTTAAAATGAAAATCAAGAGAGAAAATTCAGGAGTGGCAGCCCCAGAACCAAGGTGGAAGACTCTGACAGAAGCCTGCAGATATCACTTAGCTGCTTGCCTTTCCTTGCTCGTTTCAAGTATCAAATTTATGTACACTAAAACAGAATGACAAGTGTCGCCCAAATCACTCTTTCCATTTACAGTCAGTAGTAAGAGCTACATAACCCTCAAATCAGAACCTGCCCCGTAACATACCTCATGGCCAAAGGAGACTGCAGGAGTCCCAGCTGCAGCCACTCTCACAGGGATCTGCACCTCCAAATGAGAGATTGCTTCAAAGTGCAGTTCTCCTATAATTAACTCTGAGAAGCTGCCTGCTGACAATTAGCTGATATTCTGCAGATAATTCTGCTTCTTCAACAAAACAAAAATGTGGTACTGTAGCAAGGAAAATGAGAAAAAAGTCATAGCATTTCCCTTGAGATTTCTGTTCTTATACGTCGAAAGTTGGTATGTGGATTTCTTCACCCTAGTGAAGAGGAAATGGATTCGTAGCTCATTGAACAGTTTTGCACTTTACCCCCATAGCAGTTACTACCTGTTTCAAATGTGTCTATTGTAAATGTATGTCCTTTGAGTTGGGAGATGGGACTGGAGGCTCTTGTTATGTGTTTGGGATTAGTTTGGCTTGTTGTTGGGTTTTTGTTTGTTGGGTTTTTTTTTAAAGAACAGGCTACTTTCCCTCAGAAATTTGCTGCACTCATCGCCACTGCTGACTAGTGAAGTAAGTTCTAGACAAGAAAATACATAGCACATGCCATCTTCATAGTGCCATGGAATAGTGATCTAGTGTCTGTTATCATCCCTGTAAATGTCATGTTTTTAAAATAATTTCTTCTTTTCCCTGTTCAAACACAACCTGAATTCATTTTCTCAGGAACCCCATAAATAGTAAGTTACCAAAAAATCCCACAGCTAATTTACAGACCATAGGTATATATTGGTATATCCTTCCCTAATATTTAATGAGTCATTCAAACACTCCAGGTTAAGATTAATGGTCTGCACTGAAGCCTCTACTATAAACTGACTGAAGGGAGAGTAGTCTAACTCAGCCTGCTGTACCAAAGAGATTTTAAGGTGATCAGAAAATAAAATAATTATTGAGTTAGCCCAAACTACATGGCCGGCTAATACAGTCCTGGCAATTGTGACTGACTGGAAAGTAAGAGGTGGGAAAGACCATAAGTCAATTACCCAAAGCCGACATGCTGGGAATGAGGGCTACTTTGGGTACACAAATATAGAAGAGGATGGGCTGTTACAGCCGTCACCCAGCTTCACATCCTTAATTTGACCCTGGCGCCAGGAAAGCAAGTGGGGTGAAACAACCAAGCTCTGTCATTGTGGGACCATGCCCACACCAGGAATCAAGGGGTCTTAGTCATCCTCACAAGACAGCAGTGGTGGAGGCAGCTTTACCTTTCCCCACAGCACCTGTGCATCCATGCAGACCCAGCAGCTCCCCCAGACCAAGTGCAACTTCCAGCCCTGACTCCATATTCTCCAACAGCCCAGGTTGTAGCTCACATGGGCTGGGAAGAGCCACAGCTTCCTCCCACTGTGGGCTTGTAGCTAGAGGGCACGTCTGCCCCAAAAGGAGCTCTGCTAGGTCCTGGTTCCTCTCCACCAGCCACAGCCTGGAGCCATGATCACTCCCCCATCTTGTGATCCAGTGGAGCAGATGCTTTTCCCTGAAGCTTGTGACACAGCACATGGCTTGTCATAGCCTGGGAGGCAAAGAACTTGAAAGGTTTGCCTGGCATGTAACACTGGGCTGCTGGAGACCTTCCCAGGGACAGCTCAGCCTTCCTTCTCAGCCAGACCAAGCTTGGCTGATGTGACTGTACTCCCTGCCTGTCTCCAGCACTAATGTTGCAAGTCAGGCAGCACCAAACACAAAGTGATTTTGTCCCCTTTGTGTTATTCTTTCTCTTTTCCCCTTTTGGGTATTTGCCATTGAGGTGGCAGGACCAGGCATTACAGCCACCAGAAAAGTTCTGTATTCTTGCATTTCTTCTGCACTGCAATGGGCTCACCCTCCATACCGCTGTCAGATATTGATGTCATGAATTAGGTTTCTTTTAAAAGCTTTCAACTCCTAAAGGCACAGGAATAGCTATAAATGAAAGCCATGCTTAACAGTTTCACATGTTTAATGCTTCTTCCTCCTTCCTTTTCTCAGTCTGTAATCAAAGCTTATAACATGGTGAATACCTGAAATACATGGGAGGGCCTCTTAAGACATCACCTTATACTTGCTTATATTCCAAATTATGGAGGAGGGAAGGGTTATGGCCGGCATCTAATACCTCTTTTTCTTCTTTGTTACAATCCCCACTTCTGCCTGCCTGTCCAAGCACCCTTCTCCACCACCCTTTGGTGGTGCAGTAGTCCTGCTTCTGGCCCCACAGGCTCCATCTCCCAGCTGTTCTGTCCTTGGATGGAGAGACAACCTGCTGGTGGCTGCCCTGCACATACCAAGGGACAAGACTGGCAGGTTAGAACTCGTATGATCACACAGTCATCACTCAACAGAGATATGATACCTACTTTAAAGGCTGTTTATCTGTCTGAGGTTTTCAGGACCTCATTTTGAGTTAGGGCCTTGCACAATAAATTCCAACACACTTGGAGCACGCTAGATTTACTGTTTGTGCAAAGACAATTTGAGTGCTTGCAGCGGAAGCCCACAAAACCCCAACCAAATAGCCAACGTTCCCACACATGAAATTTCAGAGAGAAGGGTTAGGAAAAGGCATGCCAAGGGAAATGATAGGATTAAACTGTCACATATCAGGTTAAATGTCAGCTCTGGGGCTGTCATTTAGGACCCTTTCCATGTTTATTAAATGTCATATTGTCAGGTGAGCTATTAAAAAATATCCACAGTGAGGTAGGTCCAGGTAATTATTTCAGGGGCTAGATGTTGTGCAGGCCTAAGTAAAAGGATTTTAAATTGTACACTTGCCATCCAAAGCAGTGAGTCAGAGCATTTGTACTGAAACACCCCCCTGCCCCTGATTGCTGTTAACATCACCTTTACAATTGTACATTTTTTACTTTCTAGGCCTACCTATTTTGTTAAAGCTGACAGATCTCTGTTCAGCCTTTATAGGTACACAGGCTGAAATAAAACCAAGCTGAACTGACAAATAATTAAAACTGCACATCAAATCACTGCTGCTCCCAGAAACATCTGCTCTGAAATGGTACTTAAAATAAAAGTGCTCCATGGAGACTCCACACTAATCACTGTTAACCCCTCTAGGCACAGGATAACAGGCAGTACAGGCAAAAAGCAGGAGGTTGAGCAGGAATCTGTATGGAAAGAGGTCCCTGGTCTTTTCTACGTACTGTTAGATATAAGGTACAATTAAAAATGCACCAGGTATTTTCTTCAGAGTTGCTGAGCAATGGCAAGAAAAGTAAAGGCAAGTAGCAAATGTTCAGTGCTTTTGGTACTGAGCTGGGTGGTGAAGGTTGAACTGCCCAGAAACCATCTCCTCCGCTCCCTCCTGAAACACTCCTCTTGATCTGGCCCCATGCTGCATCTCCACTTGGTCTTTACAGTTCTGCAGCTCTCCCTTTAGGAGAGGTGATACACATCAGGTACTGGAGCTTAGTCATATAATCTCTGTTCACCACTGCGAAGTTCCTTGGCTTCTGTTTCCATTTACTGCAGTAGGATTTTGTTGAACAAGCACAAAGTTCAAATCAGCAAGGGAGAAGGCAGCACCCAGCAAACACCACATGCCATGTAACTTCTTCATGAAAATAACTCAGAGACTGCCAGCCCTTTAGAATTTTTTTCTTGAAACCTTCAAAATTGTACTTCCCAGCAGATACAGCATATGGAAAGCAAAACAGAAAAAAAACAATAGGTTTTTCAGAAGCAAGAAACAGCAGACAGAATCTAAGCATTCAAAAAGCAAACAATGGAGGCAGAAAGCAAAGGAATTCACAGTGTCTTAGTGCACAGCACACAGCAGAGAGGGTGCCTGAGCAGGTACAGTTTCTTCCAAAAACACATCTTGGGAGAGGGACTAAGGCGGTGGAAGGAAAAGCCCCTCTACAGCCTGTGAGCAGACTGAATTCAGGCTCACATCCTCTGCAGCACCTACACTGTTTAAAAGACAAAATACTGGTTGCTGCACCTCCATATTTACCTTAGCTTTTGTACAGTACCCACCTCATTTTCTTGGCCAGAGCCCAGCAGCGATGTTACCTCCTATGTCTGCTAAGTCTTCTGAATGGTAATGTCTTTCAAAAACACAGCAGTATGTCTAAACTTTTATATCATTCTTGGGTTCAGAGAAAACCTTGCTCAAGTGTTAAGTGGCTGGCAGAGGTTTACCCAGGCAGATTCTTCATGTTGGCAAAAACGCAACACTGAACTTTCACAGCAAGTAAGTAAACACGTAGCTGGATATAGCAGGTAGTCTGGCAGCAGCAGCAACAGTGAGAAACAATGTCAGAACAACCTTGGCAAAAGGAGCTCTGTGAGTTTTAACAATGATTGTAGGCACAGGAGCCGAACTGACCAAACAAAAAGCCATCTATGGCTCCCCAAGCACATAGAGCCCGCGTGTGCCAACTGCGACGCTGTGTCCTTCTCCACACTCACAGGGTCACTCCATTTGACTTAGCAGTAGTCAGCTCCCACAGTTCAAAACCTGGAAACACCCAATGGCTGAACTTCACCCAGTAAACACGTCTTTCCAGTCCTCAGCAAGGACTCTCGCTTGCTGACTGTGTGCCAGCACTCCTATTTAGAGAGCAGCTGTTATAGGAAAAAGCTGAAATCTTTCTACAGTAGAGACAAAGTGCTCACCGTATCCTGTGCCTTATATGCAGAAACACATTGATTCCTAGTATATGTTTCCACAGTGAAATTTCACTACAGCCACAGTAAGATGCGGTTATCTGACTGCAAAGCCCACCATACCCTTGACCAGGCTGGACCTCCAGACAATCCTAGTGGCCCTTTCTCAGGGCCTACCAAGCAGCTACTCTGGCTCAGCCCAGGTTTTCCTCAAGCCTTTTCCTTGAGGTACAAGGTTTTATACCTGACACAAATTGCAAGGAGCAGCAGTGGTAAAAGATGTCCACCTTTATCCTTCACCTCCAAAAATAACTCTCCTAAGCTTTCTTTTAAATATCTCTTCTAGGTTCTCATCACACAGGGCAGGTTCAGGCTAGATGCCCAAGGCTCCTACAGGGGCATTGCCAGGCTGCTCATAAGCAAATGCCCAGCAATGATGTAGGTCTTCTGCAAAAATTACATTATTGGAAGACCCTCATACATACCTTCCTGCATGACTGTCCGTCTACTTAACTGACATCACAACTTACAAAGCAACAGCTGACGACAGAGAAGAAAAGTGAAACCACTCATAGGACTTAATTTTAAGGGTCTTCCAAGCTGAATTGGGATACACAGTACATTCATTTCTATATGAAAATACATCCACTTTACAGGAAAACTAGTACCTTGAAATACAAATTAGGAGACAGTCTAGAAAACAATAACCATGTGAACGCAGCTGTATTTTTAAATTAAAAAAGCACTTGGAAAAAACACTGGTATCAGGACACTGAAGCTCAACATTGTCTTAAAACAGTGACATTATAATTTGAATTGTGATAGCACCTGGAAACCTTTTCCAAGTAACAGCATCCCACTGTGATAGGCACCAGCTAAACAGAACACAGACCTTCTGCAAGCACAGGCAGCCCATGCCTGAACAACTCACACAGTTAAACTAGTGCCATTTAACTGTATCTGTGACACTAAGTACCTTTCTACACTACAAAATAAGTCTTCATAACCAGCCATTAATTTGGATAAGGGCTATCTTTGCAAAGAAAGAGGTTCAAGGTAGTAGCTTATATAGCCTGAATCTTTTGCAGTCAAAGAACAGGAGCAGATCTCAGCATCCTTCCCCTTGGCAAACTCTATGAGCAGATATAAGAACCACCTAACACTTTAGAAGTAGTCCTTGTGATGATTGTGCAAAAATGTACCATGCTGTTACTGATATAGGTTAATATGTAGTAAATGACAAACCCTGTTAAAAGTGTATGTATAGTAACCAGAGGTTATAGGCACTGCTGTTGAATATAATAGAGAAATTCTCACGGAAAACCGGTTACAAATAGGCCAAACAGACTCTGCACTATCTCGGGTACTGAACTTTTTCTCTTTCAGATACCACAGTGAGGGGCTGTTAGGATATATTTCAAATAATTTAAATGTTTTTGGAAGCTGGATGAAACAGCAATCACTAGGTTTTTGGTAGGTGGAGCATGCTGTACTTTGAGTTAAATTTTATTCACAATTTAGATCTCTTGCTTTTTACTCTTCCTTTTTATTAGCCACAGATGAGAAACCTCTTTAAAGGCTACCAGTAATGTGCTGGATACTCCTTCATCCTGTGAGCTGTGAAACTCATTGCCCCAGGATGCTACAGTTGCTTATATTTTACAGGCATTCCATGAGAGAAGACCAAATTCGCAGTGGATAAATTGATTAAATTTAGGCATCTACCGCCAGTCACCATCCAAATTTTAAGGCTAGGCTAGATTTATTATTGATTTGACCTAGACAAACCTTCCAAATACTCAGTGTAGACATCTTAGGAGATAGCTGTCAATCCCTTTTAGCATAGTTAATGGGCAATAATGGCTCCACAGGACTGTTTTTATCACTTTGCAGAGCCCTGCCATTTAGAGATGTCAGGTGAAATGAATCCACACAGCTACCTTAATACAGTCCTGGTGCATGAAGAATGCCACTCAGGGCCACAGAGCACCTTTAGCATGTACACCCATTTCTAAGTCATACAAACAAGACACACAACAATGCAGGCTGACTAGTCATCACTCCAAGCTGAAAACCCTTTCATAGTGGATACAATACTAACCAGAATTTCTCCTCTTTCTTCCTACCTTTTAAAATTTAATTTGTCCTTAAGAAAAAAAAAAAAAGACACTTCTATTAATATTTGCTTAAGAGATACATTTCTCTTGTTTCTGTACAGAAGTACTCTGTATTATGCTAGATACAATGCCATAGAGCTTGAGGAAATCATGCCTTGATTGCTATCCTGGATCTCCTCAACAGAGGTCCCTGCAGAGGGTGCGCACCTTCAGAGCATGCCTTCTGCAAGAGCACATCCCAGAGGTTAAACAATTATGTTCAGGGGCTAAAGGCCACCATTCAGGAGCACAGACTATCACAGTCCATCCCAAAAGTTAAATATGGGAAGAAGCCTTTCTGCTCTTCTACTTGGATGCAAGACTGTGCAGTGTGTCAGCTTCTGATAATCAATAATTTTGGACTTTGCAAGCACAGGAAATTATTCATGCAACTGCTCCTTATTTTTTACAAATACACCTTATTACATAGAACGATTTTTGCATGCACCGGTCTAGTCTGGTTTTCTGAGGGTTTTTTGTAGGATTGAATAGTAAAACCAAAAATCTAATTGGAACGAGGAAGCAAAGGGATGAGGGGGTTCTCTGCCTACACAAAACACGTAGTGAAGTTCTTATACAACAGTCCTCTAATCCATACTGTCTTCTGTTTCCTTTGTAATAAAGGATTGCACTTATCACCACTGGGAGATGTTAAGTAAAGGACTGCATTTGTGAATGAATAGAAAATTATTCATCTTTAATTAATAATGAAGTATCTCAGAACATATTTGTATTTCATAATAAAAATTTATTTCCAGCTATTTTAGCTGCCTAACTGCAAAAAAATTGCCACTGCATATTTGATAAACAGGATGAAATCTTCATGGTGCAACACTTAATTTTATCTCTTTATTACAAGATGCTTTCTGAACCGAGATACAGAAAAATCAGTTGTTCCCAAGACTACGAAGAGCAGACTAAGAGGTGGGTAATAATTAAAGCCTGTTCTTTGTGGAGGGCTCACAAACCTTTCAAGTGCATTGGGAAGATCACACACTAATCCGTATCATAGTATTGTTTTAGAGTAACAATCAGGACCAAAAAAAAATTAGATGGTATGAAATTAGGCTGTGGCTCTGAATTTGGGCCCTACATTTCCCAAACCCAGTACAGTGCAATTACTTGAGCTCTAAATACCAATTTAAATCTGCTTTCAAGACAACAACAACAAAAAACCCACCTGCAGAAGCTTATCCAGTGGGAGTTAATTCCTGAAGGTTTACATTAACCAATGTATTCCACCAATATAGGGATTACAGGAGAGAAAGTTATACAGGACTATTTCAGGAATAGTGTTTCTTCACTGGAAAAGAAAAAAGACAAAAAAAACCAAACATGCAAACGCAGACAAATGATGGCAGTTTTTCCTCTTGAACAGTTTAAGTATGCTGTAAAAGGCTTGTTCCTCAGTCCTGAGTTTTCATTCCTGGAGGTCATTTTCATTCCTGAGGAACTTGTAAGCAGCCTAACCTACAGTATTTACAACATATAGCTGTCCTCAGAAGAACCAGGATGGCCTTGAAGATACCTGACATCACTGAACCTGGTGGCATCTGCTCTTTCGGAAGCTGTGTTTCTCACAGAGCTTTGAGAGTTCTCTAATAATACAGATCATGGGCCAAATATGGCTGGGGCTAAATATGGCACACATACTAAGTCTCTCCAAGGACTACTATAGAGATTAATGCATTCAGAGGCACACAAAAACATGTGTGGTGTTCTTGTTGTTTGAGAGCATTTCCAAGTTCAGCAAAATCTTTTAAGTGCTATCTTGTTTTTTGCTTTGCTGTTCTGTAAGTAATTGTGTGAAGTGTGTTTGCTCAAGATCCCATCACTGCTTTGGAGGATTTTTTGTTCTGCACACGGTGCAGAAGCATCTCTGCACGTTTGTATATTTATACTAGTCAGAGTTAAGTAGCTCAGAATAATCCAGTCACTGATCTTTCCTTGCTAAATCAACTCCTGCTCGCTTCACAAAACACACTGGTAGATCCCACACACCTTCAAGCTCACAAATAACCAAGTTCTACTAAACTCTGACATCAAAAGAGGCAGGCACAGTATAAATCTCTACAGAGACTTGCACATTTTCTTTAAGCCATCACTCCACACATGACTGTTTTTCAAATGATAAATTCAATTAAGGGACATCCTCAAAATTAGCATTAAACACTCATAAAAAACAACAGACAAGGGAGATTGTCGCTCTACATTTCCAGAATTGAAAGAAAATAATCATCAAGAATAGAAGCTCATGGTAGCACAGAACAAATAGCTTTACATGACAAAAGGACAGAAAGTCACCCAGAAATAAACTGATCATACACATGTTTAGGCAGACTAATAACACAAGACAAATAAATCCATACTGGATTAGAAGTAGGGCGATTGCTGAACATTCATCTCATGCATTTAAAACCTGATCAAAAGTAATTACATCTATTCCAATCTTTGTCTCTTCCACAGAGGGTGTCCATGTGGCATAAGGACTGAAGATCACCATCCACCTAATTCACTGCTCCTAAAATGTATCCAAGATTGGAAATACTCAGAAGGTCTTAAAGTGATAGAGCATGAACAACACTTCACACATGAGCAGAAATGCTGACCGTAAAAAGCAGAGTTGTCCAGAGTTCTTCCAGGGGAGCATTCAGGATATGCGTGATCACAGTACATTTATAAGTCATTTGTCTTCTTCTAGTGGTAGGGCATATTCTTAAAGTTATTACAGCCTAGAGTTAATATCTAGGAGTAAAGCATCATAACCATTCCAGCAGCAGTTTGTTTGTAAACTATAGTAGCAGTTCAACTATAAAGGATGTATTTTGATGCTTGTGTTAACAGGATCACCATGTAACGTAAGAAGTGCCAGAATACATGCTGCTAACATTTTTTACATGTCTGTGATTAGTCTCCTTCTTAATTTAGCTGTGCCTCTTTTAACCCTACTGCAACTAACTAGTAGCAACATGGATGGAGCCAGCCAACATCTACCTGCCACACTATCTGTTCAGCCCCTCAAGAACTACATTCCAACAGCTATTTCAAATCTTCCTTTTGAATGGGATTTGCTTTTGAGTTATTGCCCTAAACACTAGCTGGTAAGTGGGAAGGCTGCTTGGGTGCCAGCAGACTTCTCAGCCGACTAGATCCTTGGCTGTCCTGACACAGTACAATAAAGTAACATGTTACGTCATTTATGTCACAAACTGCTATTCCTGTGATCAACTGATGTCCAGCTAAATTCACCTTTTAAAATAAGACAAATGTCTTTAATGTTACAGTTCATACAATCAATATGTAGTTACTTAAACCACAGAAATGAAACCCAGTCTTTATAGAAATAAGTCAGAAAGTTTGACATGAAATGCCATTTTCCTGTCTCCAAAGCTCAGCCTGAGTCTTCTTCAGGGAGAGGTGGACTTTTTTCCAGTTAATCCAAATTAAAGAGGATTTTTCACTTTTTCTCACAAAATTGCCATTCTTCCAAATAGCATTTACTAGCTGTTTGCAACCAAGTAGCTCTTTCCATTACAGGCACATGTCAATATAAACCATACAGCACGCCAAGGGTCTGCGTCCACTCTGTTCATGTCACGTAACAAATACAAGAGCAGGCCCAATTCCAACAAAAGCAAGTATGTCTTAAAAAGTAACCTATCAAAAATGAATTAACAGAGAGGTGAAGTCTATTTATGTGAATGCTAAGCCCTGTTCTTTTTCCTTCAGTATTTTAGAGACCTCCAAACATTATTTCCTTTCCAACATTTATTCCTTTCAATAAATATTGATTTTGTTTCAGTCTTTTTTTAACAACTTGTGTCATGCATTTCACATGGTTAGCTTTACTCCACATCCTTTTTTTTTAACCTGCAAACACCAGCAATAACATAACCACAACCTGCAGTCTCTGGAAATAGCATATCTAATTTTGGTTGAAGGTGTCAGCCAAGTGTAGGATCTGCAGTAGTGGATTTCAACCTGACAGTCACTGGACTTCTTCAATGTGGTCCCTGAAATCTAAGTTTAAAAAAGCAAGTTCATATATGTTGCCATGGAAAATATGGATGGGCAAAATTCCAGGAGAAAATGTTTAGGCCTCAAAAAATAAATTAAAAAAAGGTGGAAAAAGACTGTATTGGAGTTTTCAGCACATTTGTAGATTCTTCAGAATTAATGGCTTGTTATAATACAGAATATTGTACTGTCCTTAAAACAACTATTTAAATCTGAAATGCTGTTCCCCTCTATAATGCAACTGTATTAAGGCTCATTCTTTATAAAGTGAATTTATTATTTGAAGTAATATATAAGTTTGCTATTGTGTATAAACAAATAGTTCAAACTAGCTACACTTGTATCCTCAGGCACATTTAATTTTGACAAGACAATACGCTTGCCAACTGATTAAATTCAGTTCTTTTACATTTGGCTCAAGGATTTATCCTAACCTACTGCACACTGTGCCTTTGTTTTTGTATAAATAGTTCATGTGTCTAGACACAATATTACATGCTTCTGCAAAACTGTCTATGTTTAATACCTTATGCAGATGATTACATTTCAACTTCTTTATAGTAAGCTGAGAAGAACAATACTTTGTTCTCTGCATTAGGACACCCCAAACCTTTTCAGTTCATTTAATTCCTCAGTTTTCCTCAAAGGAATCAGGAGCTTCACTGTGTTTATATAAACTGTCCAAATCCTAGCTTTGTTATGAATTAATGAAATTCCATTATCAGGCAAAGACAGGCCCAGCATGTTTTTATGACAGCATCAAGCACCAATTATCTGGGATTTTCCAGTTAACAGCCCAACCTTCAAGCTAAAACTGGGATTCTGGGTAGACTGTTATCATGGGCTGGGGAAATCCCTCAGCAGTATCGTAATCTTTGTCCAGGTAAGGTCTAGCTTTCCAAACACTGTGCATGCTGCTGGACATAGCAGAATCCAAATGGCATTGGTGTGTGCTGTTAGGCCATTGATACTGCTTGTCTCAAACCTAATCTCAAAACCAAGATTTCACTAAACTTTTAAAATTCTATTTAGTAAATGGATAATAACTTGCACGAAAAAGACAAACATTTAAGACCCCTCCAAAAAGTCATTAAACATATATATACTTCTAATTTTTATTCTATATCTGTCATGATGCATTTGCTGTCTCACTTTACAAATTACACAAAGATACCAAAAGATTTTCCCCAGTTGGCTGAAATAAATGTTCCCATTATTTTAATTTTTCCCTCTTCCCAGAAACCCTATAATTAAATCTAGAATCGGTTCTGTCATAAAACCCACTTCATGTTTCCTCCTGGACCTCAGGCAGCATGTGTTAGTGGTGCTCCTTGAAGCAACCAAGTTGAGTTTAGCCCCCTCCCTGAGGAAAGCCATGGTGTGTTACAAACATATCAAAGCCATTTCTCATGAAAAAGGTTGAATCTCAAGGACTGAAATGAGCATTCAGTGAAGAAAACTCCAAGCTGTTCTCTGTAGCCAAACTGTGGGCACTGCAGGTCCAGATCACACTAGGGAGTTTCTTCACAACTCAAGTTTGTCAAACGCTTTTTAAGAAGTCTGAGGAAACCTTTGGTTTATGAAGGCCAAAGCATAGAAGCCTTATTCCATTTTGTCAGCAGCCAGCGGAGTGATTCCCACTGCCCCTGCCAAAACTCTCTGGGAACAGAGACTAACCTCCTCTTTCTGCTGGTTTTGTTTTCTAGCAGAACGATGCAGTCCCAAGAACAGGTACTGTAGCTTCCTGGTACCTTCTCTCTATAACCTCTCCAGGCTTTAGATATCATGAGTCCATATTCCAGAAAACTGTGGGACTAGCTTTAAAATAAACAAGTGTACAGATTTTAACAAATCAAGTCTTTAATATGCTTTTTCCAAGCCCTACAGTTTGTATTCCCATACACTCACATCATCTAGAAGCTCTCATTAGTATCACTAGTCAATTTAATTTCAGTTCTCACACAGGGAACAATGTGGAATTTTAAGAAAAAAAACTTCAGATAATTAAATCACTATAGCTGGCCACAGAACTGTTATCCAGGTAATAAATCCATTGCCCTCAAAGACAAAAAATCCAAGGCTGGAAGAGAAAGCAATTTTTCTTGTGCCACATCCTTATCTAAGAAATATTTATTTAGACATTGCACTTGCACCAAAATTTTCCAATTTGTCCCCATATAAATGAACATTTATGTAACTGGCTTGGCCTAATGAATGTTTGTCTTATTCTTGGTATATTACCTTGTACATTATCATTATAATCCCTTGTTTTCACTTAAACCTACCAATCTGCCAGGACTGCATTTTGAAAATAATAAACTAAACTAAAAGGCAGGGGGGAACCAACCAATATAAGTAACCTTCGGAGAGCTACGTGCCAGGTAATGGCTCAAGTTACCCTTCACAAAAGCATAACAGAAAACGGCAACATTAACGCTAACTGCCAACTTCAAAACTCTCAATGCCTGTGAAAAGTAAAATTCCCCTAATTTAGACCTTTGCATTGTCCTCTCAGATTTACATAGTCATTATTTTGCTTTGAATAAACATCACTATTTCTTTCCTAGGCAAACTTCTTGGCTCTGTTTCAATTATTTCTTTTAAATATTAAAGAGCAGGAAACACTTGTTTTCCCTTGTCACATCCTGTCCTGTTTACACAGCATCACACAATCCCCTTTGATACGCCTGCTCTTACAGCGAGCCTGACACACACAGTTCAATCACAACACTCCCTATTGTCTTTTGCCAACTACAAACGAATTTCTGCACAAACGCTGAAAAGGTTTAAAGGTTTCGACAGCCATCTAAAGTCAAGCTAGTATGACTGGCAAAGAAAGGTGGTGTCAAACTGCTCGGCTTCCCGCTACCGCCCTGACTTAAAGAAGAGAAAGAAAGACAAAGCAATTCCCTCGTTCACACGGCAGAGCTCCTGGCAAGGGCTCACTCGCTGTAGAACCACTGCTCCCACAAAATACTCGAAAGCAGAAAACGCACACGGACAGTTAGAGACGACTGTGAAAGGGTAACTTACATTATTTAGAAAGACAGTGGGAAAGGACTGCTGCAGTTTCTTCGTTATTTTACACTGCTGGTAGCAGGGCAAACAACCAAAAAAGTTCACCTAAAGAAAACTCTCCTTTTAATTCTCTCTGTCCCAGTTCATTTACTCTGGAGTCTCAGCCTGAAAAGATCCAACAGTCAAAAGTTTATCCCCTTGTATTTCCGAATGATATGGCCGACTTTCCTTGGACACATACCAGTGATGCAGTAAAAATAGACAAAAGGGGGGGGAGGGAAGAAGCAATCTAGCTTGAGCCTGAATCTTCTTAACTCAGTGTTTTCTGTAAAAGCTGCTGTTGTGTCGGAAGCTCCCATCCCTATACTAACTTGCAGAGCACAGAGTCATCCATCTGGTTTTCATAAACCATGAATTACAGGCAAACCAGGAAATATATACAGTCCAGTTTTAGCAGAACTCCCCAAGCATCAGCCTTACAAGTAACCTGAGGTACAAAGGCTTTGAAAATAAACAGCCAGCCCCCATGCTGAGATGGTCTCCTGCCTGCTCTCCCCTAGGCAGCCCCCAGAACACCCCACTCATGAAGGTGGCAGCTGGGTCCCACGCAGCCACCCACCTCCATGGCAACAAACCCACCTTGCAGTCCTCCCTCCCAGCACAAACAGCCTCTCTGGAAGGGGGGGCGGGGAAAGCCAGTGCAGTTCAACAGTTTTGGAAGCCATTTAGAACAACCTGGATTTTATAAACAGCAATGTGAATGCTGATCCACTTACATCCTTTAAATGCTTCCAGGTGGGAAGCAAATCTAGTGCGCTGGGAGGTTTTGCTTCAGTGGTTTTTTTTCCTATAATAAGGCAACTCTCAGAGTCAGCAGACAGCTGCTTGGTAGAGAATGTGTGGGGTGATCTGATCCATTAATTACAAGAACGAACATTTTACCAGAAGTATCACAAGCAAAAGTTTGAAAAGCACCCCATGAAAGTCCATGACTTGAAGCTCCTGAGTCACTTTCAGTCCCTATTTTCAGCTGTTTAAATGCCTACTGCCCTGATTAAATTCAGGCAGCACAGGCTTGAGTGGTCACCTGAATTTTTTGGTAATTCAATGCTTTTGAGTGTGTACTGAAGAACACGGTTTTCCGAACAAAAAACTGGGAAACAAATTTATGGTGGATAAAAAAAAAGTTCCTCCATTGCTTAAAACTAAAGTTGTTACCTGCATGTTATTTGACTTTAAAATATCAAGTTTTATTTAGTCTTTAGTTTTGCCAGAGATCTTCTGCAAGGTTTCTACTGGGAATAATCTTACTCTATTTGAACCGTGAGAATCTCCAAACGAGGCAGCTTTCTCTAAAGCATGGGTGAATCAGCACACTGTGTCATTAACAAAATAAAAACACCATTGTAAACACTGTGCCTAAAAAGTCCTGAGCCTTGTCATTTGCTCAGTTTTTCATCTTTGCACAATTAGGGTTGTGCTGATTGTCTACCCATCTTGTACCTGGATCCAGGACTGACATGACAGGACTGTTAATATCAAAAGCAGTTGAATTATTAAAAAAAAAAAAGAAAAAAGAAATTAAAAAAAAGCCAAGACTCTCTAATCAGTAAAAGGACAAGAGTAAATTATGAATTAATTTTCTTTGTGTTATTTTTGCCTGTGCTGTCACAATTCCTTTCAATAGTTGTATAACCCATTGAATAATTTCAGTCACATCAAGTAAAGTGCTAGAGATCTCAAAGGTATTATATTGCCACAGCTTTTGTAAAAACAGGCAGCCCTCCAGATTAGTGAAATGCAATCCAGTGATCCCATGTAAAAGGCTCCACACGAGCTCAGTTTTATTATTAGACACCCCACAGAAACAAGAGGTACACGAGAACAGATTTCATGTGCCCTGCTGCTAGGTTGCTACCACATCCGTGCACTTTTGGCCTGCTTTCTGGCATTTTAGCTCTCTTCTGTTCTATTCTCTCATCAAGAGATGTTAACATCAAAGGCTGCTTTCACAAATGCCAACTCTGTAAGAAAACTTCAAGAAAATTCAAGATTCAAAAATAGACTAATTTTAAATGACTTTTCATTTTCCAGGCTCTGGGGATCATTCTTATTCATCACCTTTTTCTCCCTTCTTTTCTATTCTTCACTTCCTCTTTTGTACCATCCACGTGCGGCACCAGCATCCTACTGCCCATAGAGAGCTCCTGCCTCCAGGCAGGCTAGCTGTGTGTCCCCTCACTATTGCCGGGAGATTACTAAGTCATCACTTGATGCCCACTTTCTCACACTCTTGTCTCTACAAACTTTGAGGCAGTCAAGCACCATCTGCCTATCTAGCACACGGATGTTAGTTTTCTGGATAAATGGAGATGGAAGATATTCATCAGTTTGATGGTGAGAGAAAATTTACTGTAGAAAGGTTCATATAGGAAAGACTGCAAGAAAGATCAGATCAGGTAGGGAAAACAACCTACTAAGAGCAATTTGTCTTCTCACAAAAACAGCAGCTTCCACTTAGGATGTTTTACATTGGCAGCTACAAAACAAGCCTGTCATTTTCCATTTAAGTAGAAAGCAAGCTTGATTTTTCACCAAGATAACTCTGTTAGCGATGTTAGTAGGAAAAGAGTGGAATAGGATGCAGCTTAGATATTTATTACACTGATGATACGCAACTTTGTACATAGATTCCTGAAAGGTTTTTTTAAACCTCACTGCATGTTCATTAAAGCAAGGAAGAAGTGCCCCTCCTCAGCCAGTGACAGACAGGTTGTGATGCACAGTAGGTGGCAGAATATGCATCTCTCTTGGCCTAGATTCTGCTCCCATTTAGTCTAGTGTGGTTCTATTGGGATTGCTGAATTGCAAAGGTATAGATAAGAGCAACCTGTTTTCTACCCTGTTATTTTGCAGTTTAAATACTGAGAAAGTGATAGGTGAAAGGCCTGGGCTTGGTGGAAGATGCACCTTGCCTTTTAATTTGAATCTGTGAAATTGCCTGAATGATAGAAGCTCAGGATGGCAGATTAACAAGCGAGGGATGCACCACAGCTATGTGTTCACCTTTCATTTTAGCAGTAAACTACTGGGTGTAGGATTTTAAATATGTTTATGTAGATCTCTAGTCAGTCATAGTTTAAGTCCTAGATGAATCTTCTGATGCAAACAAGCTGGAAGGCTTTGTACAGACTGAAAAACCACAAGTCTGATAACCTGAGACGAGTCTACCCTTGGAGGAGTTCAAGGCAAAACTTCAGTTCACTTACTGTTGATGAAATAAAATAATGGAGATTTTGGCACTGACAATAACCCTCTTTTGAAAGATGAATAGCTGTGATTTATAAAGCATTTTACACTAGCATTTTAAAGCCAGCACATGGAATACCTTGGGTCTGGGTTCAGATGCTAAGCTTGTATTCAGTTGGTCTGGCCTCCCTTACTACATATTTAATTTAGTACTTCAGATTGGTGCCCAGTGACTTGAGTTTGGCAAAAGCCTGTCCCCCTCCAGAAATGCACATAATTATGAGCTGATCTTTCAAAGTGATAATATAATGTGATAATCCTTTGCAGCCTGCTCCTACTGTTAGATGAGGATTGGGCTGTTTCAGTGCTTTAGGTATTTTGCTTTATAATAATAGAATACTAGTTTGGAAGGGACCTCAAGGATCCTCTGGTTCATGCTTTAAATGTGTCCCTTTCCCCCTCTTGCTGTACACTCCCAGTCCCTACCTAGCACTGAGGCGCTGCTGCAATTCCAGTGAATAGGCACAGTTCATTGCCTGACAGAAAATTGATCCATGACAAAATGCATCAATTTTCTGCAAGGTGGGCAAGGTGAATTAACTCACAGGGGTCTGCTGGGTGCTGCAGCTGACATGGCCATGGGCATTATAGACTGGAGCAGAGGCAGAAAGAAGACTGCAAGCCAAATGCTCAAGCTGCTTATGAAAATAAGCTGTGAAACAGCAGGTAAGTCCCACACTGTTCCTGAATGTAGTCTCACTTCAAGCAGCTACATTGCTCTGTAAATTCTAAGTGGCTCTGTACTGCCCTGAATCACAGTTTGCTACTCCAGAAACTAACCACCAGCCATGGCTCTATAAAATTGTAATGTCCCAGTATTACTGTTTTTCACAAACTTTCATTCACCTAAGTAAACTTTCTTTCAGAAGCAAGTACCTGGGAAACACTGATGTAATACATTTTCATATGGCTGCATTCATGAAAAGTTCTGAACCAAAAGTAATGTGTCCAAATCCCTCTTTTTGTTTGAAAACATCGTTCATCCAAGAATCAGAAATGTTACCATGTGACTAGTAACACACAGAAATGAGCACATGAAGAATCACAGCAAACAGTTCAAAAGAAGCTCTGGGCCTGAAGTCAATTCACAAGATCTATTGAATACTGAACACTTTGTTTGCCAAGAGAAATAGAAAGCGGTACATTTTCTAAAAAAATATACCATGCTTATACATTCCTTGGCTTAGTCTTTCTCTGACCTTGCCTGGAGCTATCCATTCTTACAGCATACAAAGGGCTAGTATGTGCCTGGTTTACCCTAGACCTGTCCTACTTTCCTGCCTTCAAGTTCAACAAGAAAGAGGAAAAAAAAAAGCATGTATAGACCTTTGCACTGAAGAACCTGAGACTCTAGGGAAGAAAAAACAGCCCTCTGTTCCTCAGACTGCAAGCACTGGGCTGTAGCGAGGAAGACTGAGAGTAGGGGGAAGAATATGGCAATGAGTGAAAAAGGCTCTGGGGAAGGTTTTAAGGACTGCAAGGCAGGGAGAACAAGCATCTTAAATGGTATAGAGCACAGAGGTTCAGGACAATGTGATCTGGTAGGCCTGAAAAAAAGAGTAGCTCCAAGATGGGAGGAGAGGAGTCGTGGCAGAAAGATTAAGATGCTTTGAACTATGTGGTTGAAGCAGGGGGGCACAGACCATGGGGAGGAGCCAGATGCTCTACATTGCCATGAGCTGGAGACTGGGTCTAAGGATGAGAGGCCTCAGGCTAGGAGACACTAAAAGCCAGAGTGAAAGGCTGAGAGGCTTGTAGCTGTGCAGGGCTTTGGGGCAGGTGAGAATACAAGATATATCTGCTGAAAATACCCTAATTTACATACCTGCACACATATACAAGAATGCTTTTTCTACCCATATTATCATCTCTTCCCACTCCTGTATCCTCTTTTGCAGTCAGAGCCACAGTAGCTCTGGCTCACATTTTCACATCTGTGTATTAGAATGTGACAGCATAACATTTTCCATAGCCACTGTGAGCCAATGAAATGTTCTTATGTAGCTCTAGGTCCCAAAGTGTATATGAGTGTCAAGCATAGATTTAAAAGTGATAGAAGATAATAGAAATCAGGAGAAAGTTATGGGGAAAATTGAGAGAAGGACGCAGAATCCTCAGACAGTCTCATGAAGGCAATGTCTGAAAACTGTAATATGCTGAAAGTTCAGCCACTGCAGTGCTGGAGTTAACATTAACCTCATTAAATACCTATTAACTTGCTCTTATACATTCAAAAACTAACTGAAAAGAAGGCCAAAGGTACTGCTCTGAAATTAAGCATCTCAATCAGAAGCAAAAATTAAACCATACATATGAGAAAAAAATTGTAATTCTTACCATCCTATTTCAGCCCTTAACTAACCAGTTCTCCTATTTTGATTAGTGGAAGTTTTGCCTGAGTAAGATGTGCAGAATTCCATGCCAGGATATTATTATAACAAACAAAAAATCTAATAGTTATGGTACATTAGGGATTTATACTATACCTTAGGGAGGTAGTGTCAACTGAAGATGCTGTGTAAGGAAAAAGATGTCAGGAAGAAAGTGAGCCCTAGTATGACTTGATTTCATGAGAGAAACTGCAGTGCAATCCTTGAATCTTAATGGATACTATGCTTCTCAGTTCCACATGCTGTGAGCCAGCAGTGATAAGAGAGAAAGGCCAAGGACAGCCGTGATAATTTTTTTTAGACAGCAGCAACCAGGACAGAACACAGCATGCTACCCACTCAATTAGGGACATTTTATGCTACTAGCTTAAATTGCTGCTTTCTTAGACCTTTAGCTCAGCTACACAGGCAAAAAGGAAGGAAACTGAAATATTTAGAAGCTCCTTCATGGATGAAGGAGCAGTGGCATCTCTAATATTTCCTGCCTACTTGAGCACATACTGGGATACAATTTACTACCTGGGCCTGAGAGAGGTGTGCTAGAGAGAGAAATCTGGGAAGGCCATCTGGAGGCTGCAGTTAATTTCATACCAGTCCTATATGTACCCTAAAAGAAGGTAGTTTGCAAGACTCTGCATTTTACACACTACCAAAGCAAAATAGTAATGCAAAGAGCCTGTTCTATAAGCCAGTGACTGCAGTAAGAAGAAAGCTGAGGGCTTGCCTATGGAGTCTAAGGGAACATCTTCCCAGCGTAGGAAGAGAGCACAGCCAGTGCAAGTATCTGTATGTCTCTGATGCTTGTTTCTTTCAGCGTTGCTGGCCAGCTGGGAAGCTGGACATATTAGACAGGAGGAACAGAAGTCAAAGAAAGCATTGGACTCTGGTAGATAGAGATTTAAGGCAGCAGACACCTGAAGACCACTTAGCCACTGCAACTCACTCTCTGCCACAGACAAGAAACATAGGAACTGATCCCTTCTCTTTCTGTCTTTATCTATATTTTCTATTATATTTCATGCAGGGCACCCTATGGAACTGGGCCTGTGGCAAATCCCTGGTTCAGAAACTTCCTCTATTATCCTGAGATGAATCTGCATATATAACCCGCCTTGCAATCCTTCTCTTTCCTAAGTGCAGTGCTTTCTCTAAGTAACATTGCCAAAATAAAATGCACACATTAGAAGGAGACCCTCTGTGAGATCTGAGTACTACAACCCTGCTGCTTTTTGGTTTGTTTTTTTTTTAATAGAAAAGGCTGTATGCTTAGCATTTTTCACTTTTTAGAACCAACTAGTATGTTCCACTTTAGTGGCAACAGCATTCCTTACCTAGAAAAGGATCTAACAACTAGGAAAATGGACCTGAAAAAAAAAAAAAAAACAACACCATAATGAAAGATTTTAAAAGCTTTCATAGGTATGGGTGAAAGTTGAGGATATTAGCATGGAGGATATTGGTCAGAGGGTTCACATTTAAGAGAGAGGACAACTTATCCAAGGAAGCTGAGGAGGGGTTGTTTGCACATCTCAGCCTCTATACCTTCAGAGACTTGAGTACAGATTGTGAGTGATTTTGCAAGGAAGTCTATTCAGACCTGACAAGAAGGCTGCCACCGCTTCTTTCAGGCCCTCAGACTTTTTTCTGTTACCTGGCAGTTCAGTTTTCTAGCCAGATTCAAATAGCTGATGGTAAGGGGGCACGTGGTATTTCACCCACAGCTCTCTCTTATCATAAGGTTATTGATGTGTATCAAGCATATAGGACACACGAGCAGAGCATCTGCTAATGAACTGAAACCCTGAGATGAAAATGCCCTTAAAGCCTCCTCCATTCAGTAAGAACTCAAACGCTCAGAGTGTCATGAATTATAGCGTTGGTAATTCAAAACTCTTATTAATCTAGAGAGCTGCTCTCTCCCAAGAGATCAATCAGTTCTGGGAGCTGGTCTGACATTCTCAAGGGCAAAGATAAGGAAATCTAGTAGATCAGATTGAACATTACAGGCTTTGTAATCAGGTAACCATAAGTATATTTGGGAAGTACCGGGGTAAGAGGTCATGGTAAGACATCAGGTTTTCAGTCAAACCCAAATGAATACCTTCCATTAACTTCTGAATAACTGAACAATAGCTATATTGCAAATGTGCCTGCAGACTAAAGACTCAGCCACAGGAAAATGTTGGCAAGTGATCCTACAGTCAACATACAGTGCACCTGCAGAAGAAAATCAGTTGCAGTAAAAACACAGACCTAGGAAGCAGATCTTAGCTCTATTTCCAGCTTTCTTGCAGATTTCTCTTTTGTAAATTGAGGATGATATGCTTATCTGCTTCCCAGGCTATCTGAAAGCTCAGATAATGAGAATTAGTAAATCACTTTGCTTTCAAAAACTGCCTACCATCTCAGTATCAGAAAGTACAATTGTAGCATATGCAGTTCAGAGTAGTCAGGGGTTTTTTTATGAAAAATGTTGAATCAGCATCCTGTTTTAGCAAGCCCTGTGAATACATCTTGAAAATTATCTCTCTGGGAGGAAGGCAAATCAATTTTAATCTTCTGCCTGTTTGCCCTGATGTAAATCAAATAGGAACAGTCCTGCCCCTACAGAGCAAGCCATGTTGTGCTGAGCTCGTGATGCACAAGGGAGTTCTTTCTTTAGTCGAGAGAGACAATGTGGTAAGCATATTGATTATTCCTAACTATGTACTGATAGAGCACAGCAAAAACTCCTGGGTGTGGATTTATGCCTGATGTGTATCTCATTGCTACTTAAGTACTGAGATCCTGCTTTCTTAATCCATAGACAAAAAACAAATTCATTTTTATCTTTACTAATCAAGGCTTAGTATCTGTCTGCTACTTAGAGAGAGTGACTGAAAACCTCTGGCTTGTGTTCACAGCCTGGCACAGAAGCAGCTTATTGCTGTAATTAGCTTTAGTTCATACACTACCACACATGCACTGTATTGCTGTAGAGGAGGCTCAGTCTCAGAGCTGAACAACTGTGAGGATCAAACCCATCTAGTTAAAACGTACGAAGTATAATAGTTGCCCATATTTGATCAGCTTTATTTGAAAGTTTGTCTGTCTCTTAGCCACTGCCTCCCACAGATAATATTGCTTGACTGGCCCCCTGCAATTCAAGACTTATTGAAAGATGTGGCCCTTAAAAGCATTACAGATGAGTAGGAGAGCTGAACCAAAGGTTTCCAGACTGCATCGGGACTGTCTGCAGAAGCTATGTACAGCCCCAAAACACAAGCAGCATGGCAGAGAGGAGGGCACAACCCCCAAGGCATTCCTCTAGTGGGTACATCCACAGGGGACAAGTTAGACAAGCTGAAAAGAACATGGCATCAGGCCTTGCTTTGGATTTGCTTTTATTTTTTTGGCATGACTCAAAGCTAACAAAGACCTGATTGAAACTTGGAAGTAAGGTTATTCCTGTGATTTTAAAAAGAGGCACAATGAACATGCTTATTTACAGTGACAGCTTCTTTTTTTCTCCCCAGGTTCTTGAACTCAAATCCTGAACTGAATTTTCTGGAGATCCTGGCACTTCTGGTTCAGGAGAGAGCTGAAGAAGAAGTACCCCGGAGAAAGGACCATTCTGGCAATATCAAAGTGCTGTCATAGTGCCACATGAGATGTTTGCAGTCATGCCAAAAGAAGGAACTAAGAATACAGCCTACTCTGCTTGAGGCTTCTCATACAGTTCTGAGCTCAGAGCAGTTTGAAAAAGCAGCCAAATCATAAGGTATTTCTCTTAGCCAATCTGAACCCTGTGAGGTGCACACAGTCTTCCTTAGAAATTACAATTCACGTTGTCTGTTAAGGTTTTGTAAAATAAATGAAAGGAAGAAAAAGAAATAATATAGTACAGTGACCCCAGTAAGAGACTCTTGAGAGCTGACACTTACTTTGCTCTATGGCCATGGCAAAGTCACTTAATCTATCATATCTTTATTGTCTTCATTTATAAAATGACATCTATAGATGAGCTCCTCAGCTACCACATGAAATCTAGACACAGACTTCCCAAAACTTCAGGGGAAGACTAGTTCTGAGATTCTGCATGGTGTCCAGCTCTGACAGGGATATTAAGATTTTATTTGCTGGTATAAAAGGTAAAAGACAAAGTGTGAAAAGCCCATCAATATTTGCAATGCAGGATTAAATTGAAGAATACTGTGCAAACATGGAATATTTTATTTAAAATTCTGAACATTAGAAAGGACATGTTAAAGACAAAAAGTCAAGCTCATTCAATCTCTGCAGTATTTTACTCTGTGGAGCTGTGAACATTTCCTAATGTTCACAATGTTTCCTAACAGCAGCCAGAAAAAAGGACTGAAATCTCTGAAGATGACTGCTTTTTTCTACTGCTAGGCATATATCTTAGAATATGACAGCACCTAACAGCATTGTTGGGAGCATTCACTGTATAGTACTCAAATTCTAGCCCTTTCACACTTTTATGAACAATGCTACTTATGACCTTGTAAAAACAGCTGCTGTTTGAAATATGACTGGATGATCGAACACCGGAAATGCAGCTAAAAATGAGAACTAGATGCAGATTAATTGAAGTCATATTAAAAAAAAAAAAAAAACACAAAACCAAAAACCTGGCAAGTTTAAATGGGTTGTGTCCCTATTAACTTCTTTCCTCTTGCCTCCCAGGAAGGTCTCATTTGAGATTGAAATAGTGTAGTCCTTGTAGTCATGACATTGCATACAAAGTAGCTGCTCTTTTACTTCAGACAGAGGAAAATGCTTTAATAGCTGCCTCTCTGAATGACAGCGCCTACCTGCCTTGCTAAAACATGCCCTTAGTCTTATTAGAAAAGCCACAACGAGACAGAAGGCTACTTACTAGTGTTCCATAGAGTCCACGCAGGAGTATCAGAGACTGAAATTGAGTGTGCTTCTGATGAGAAGATTTAACTCCCTGCAGCATTCAGACAGTTGGTCCCATTGTGGCCATCAGGCGGCTGAGTTAAAGGGTGGCCTTGCACAAACATAAACAGCTTGTCAGCACAAGCCAAAGAGGCGGGCCTGCCCTGCCAGCCACAATGCGAGCCAATGATTAGCTTCTTCACATACTGGGTGTTCAAGATATTGTGTTTCATTCTTAAGTAGGGGAGCAAGAGGGACTGAGTAGGAAGGGCTAATGGTTGACGGTTTACTGCTAGGCAGTAAAATGCTTAATGCGGAAGGAAAAAAAAAAATAAAATCAATAAGCCACTTCAGGAAAAGCACATATTTTCTGCATATTCATACAAACATGTTTAGAAAGCCCACAGCCATTCCCAATGCACTGTTTCTTTTAGGTTAATCAAACAAACACAAAATTTATGAACTAAGTTGAGCCCATATTCACTGTAAAGAAGTTTCACTTGCAAAGTCTCTGCTTTTTTCTTGCTCCACCCTTTTTCTTATTCTCATCCTTCCTAACACACTTTGTTTCCTGACACCAGGGTTTCTCACTTCTCTGTCACAAATGTCTTATCCTGACCTTCTAGACCTGACCCCCAGCCTTCATTGATCCTCCTATGATTCCTTCTTTTCACCTTCATCTTAACCGCTTGTTCTGTTGGTCCTGATCTCCCCAAAAGAGCATGGTTGCAACACAGGCACTTTAAGGTAAGGTTCTGTGAGACAACCAAGCTGATACACTTACTGCTGTCAAAGGTGGAGGTGTTGAGTCTCCTCTCTTTTCAGTACTACACCACATCCCCTTATCAGACCCCACCTGTCATTTCAATGAAGGGTAATGTACCATCTTAAAAAAGAGACAGAAGAGGTACTGCATGAAGTGAATACTCCGTGAAATATAAGCTCCTTCTGATCTTGCTTCAGCCCATCTATGATCCCACCTGTCTCCCCAGGTTCCTCTCTCCTTTGTTGTTTGAACTGAATTGTTCCTAGCTAACTGAATACTCTGCTTACAGCTGCTGATCCCATTTCATCCCAGCTCTGTCCTACTTTCTTATGCCTCCAGTTTGGCTGTAAGGCCTGTCTGCCACCAAAACCAGCCTCATCAAGTCTCTTATAATAACTCCCTGCATAAATACCATGCTTTGTACTTCAGCCTCTTTGAGCTCTTTTCAGCTTTGGAAATAATTAAAATACTCCTTAAAAATCATGCCATCTTTTTGGCTTTCACTGTTTTTTCTCTGACCTTTTTGATTAATTCTTCTCTCACCATCTACCTCTTCATCTCTCAGACTCACAAGGCACCCTATTTCTTTCTATATTTTCCATCCAGCTTTTACTATTTGCTTGTGCAGGTTCCTGTACCACTTTTATGCCAATGATTTATAAGCATGCAGGTTTTTTCCTCAGCTTTCTGCTTTTCTCTGTTCCTATATTTCACCCTGTGTTTTTGGCATACTATATAAAATGCCTTGACAGCTCCTAATTTTAAGATCCTTTTCTAAGGGAAAATTAAAACAGTCCAATCACACTACATTCATTAGTGTATAGTCTTGGCACAAGTAATTTCTCTCCCTGTCTTCTTTAGTAAAGGAGCTGAGGCCCCTGCAGAAGCAGATGCTGAAGTTAGCAAGTCGTTCAGATGGGTAGGCATATCGCAGCTCTCAGGCTCCTGCTGACAGGCAGCACGCAAGTTCTGGCACATATTGCTGCATCACAATGTGCTGGGGTCACGATTGCAAGTTTTTCTTCACAG
>JAVSBS010008560.1:48236-59269 GCA_033124195.1 Coracias cyanogaster
TTTCTTCACAGTGAGACATACTAGGCACATTCTTCAGTGATATCTGAGATTCTGGTGCAATTGCATGGCTCCATTAACTGCCACCCAAGTACAGAACCTACACTGCCTATACTTTTATCCAGATTTCCTGCTTAGTTAACCCTGTACTATCCACATCAACAACATTATTTTACTGGAGCTGTCTTCTAGTATTCTAGTGTGTAAATCTCTGCCCAGATCCCCTGTCTGATCACAGTAGTTTATTACTTCAATAATTTTTATTACTGAGCCTGGATTTTATTCCCAATGCACCTACATTGTTCTCCATAAAAAATGCAGCAACTGAGGTCATCTTTTGTTCCATACCCCAGCCACATTGCCTACAACTCTGTGAAAGCCATGCTTTCTTGTTCTGAGCTTCAAGGCCTTTTCAGAATTTCTCCTTTCTTATTGATCCGCTCCCACAGCTCTCTTCATCACAAGGCCTGTCTTTTCAGCCCTCTCTCTTCCTACAAAGCTCTTTTTTCACCTTGTCCTCTATGCAGAGAATGCCCTGCTTCACCAAATCATATATTCTTATTTCTTTTCTACAGTCCATGTGTTACAAAATATAGAAATAGCATGTCAGGATCAGAGCGAGGAGCAATAAATAGGTGACTAGTCACTCCAGAAAGAGAGATGTTTCATCTGCATGTATAAATTATAAGTGCTAGAAATTTCTATCAATCGACCATATACCCTGTTATGCACCTTACACTGTCAGACTTCTATAGAACAGGATAGGCATCAAAAGCCCTTGATGGATATAGATCGAGTACCCAAACACGGTACATGAGATTGCGAAAAGACTGCTATGGAAAGACTGTTTGTAGATGCACAAGAGAAAGCAAGCTAGCTATTGCATCTCTCATTCCCATGGCAATTTATTTAAGATGCTAATTCAGTGTAGCCACAAATAAAGAAACAAAAGAGAGAGCAAGAACGAGCTGATTTAGTGGGCTGTGTTGAAGAGGCACACTTTAGAGAAAGTCACCCTGGGTATAATGCCTGCGACTCCACTCATAGAATTATGCCAACGACGAAGCTGCCTCTTTGTCCTTAAGCCTTGTATGATGCAGGGAAATTGTTACCAGCACTGCCAACAATACCAACCCAGGCACCAGCTAAGTAAGATGGCCAAGCTGATTTAACAGCTTAGTTTTACCAAAAGGGCCACCCTGCCCATTCTCTTCATTGCCATTCCCAGCTGCACAGGCCTGCCCCCTCCCTTACACATTTCAGGAACGGTGCAAAAGCTCACAGACCAAATTTGTCTTGCTGGGTATGTTTTTCAGACAGGTTAATGACCTGACTCATCTCCCTGCCACGTTAAACAGCTAAAGAGCCAGCAGAGGAAGGGAGTAAACATGTAGCTGGAAGGAGGAGAGGGAAAGAGGTGGAGACCAGAATCACCACCTTCTTTTTTCAGAAGCAGAAAGCTGGCTGTCATCCTCAGAAGCTACCATACATTCTGGGGTGATACCAAAAACATGCCACTCAAACACAAGGTCCCAAAAGCTCCTGCAACCTCTTGTCTGATTTCCAGCAAACACTACAATGTTTTATTGAAAAGTATTTTCCAAAGGAAGATGAGGCTTTAATTTAATTAAATGCAACTTTCTGAAAACATAAGTAATAATTTGATTTCCTATGGGAAAAAAAATGGATAAGAGAAAGATTCTGACGGTCAAAAAAGGGAAACATTTTCAATTTTCTGCATCTGAAAAAGGAAGTATTTGGTTCATGAATCACTGGAACTTAACTAGCTATGTTGGAGGCTCTCTGGGGTAACATTTTGGCTCTGTCCCCTTCCATACTACCATCCACGCATCTGGCTTCTACCATATATTGTTTGCTTGGTAAAACTGGGGTTTTTTCTTTCCCCTTTTGTGGCCTCAGCCTAGCCTCATTCTGCCCTTTCTTCTCAAAATGCAATCCCAGCTGGATGCCATTTTGCCTGTCCTCTGTTTCTCTTTTGGGGGCCAACAAGAACCTCAGGCCCCCTGTGGCTGTGCCTGACCAGTTCACATTTATGCCTCTGCTGGGAGGAGACCTCTCCTGCTTCTCCAGCAGTAGCCACAGATGCTACTCAAAGATTTTTGTCATGCTTTACTGGCCTGGTTTCAATTAGAAAGTGGGTCACAAGTTATTCCCAGAAAGCACACAAGCTCAAGCAATGAAAGACTTTGGATAGTGACAAAATAAATGAAACTCTGTAGATTAATTGTTTCATTTTTTGTTTTAAAAAGGAAAACAAACGGCAGAAATGGTGATCGTGTGCAGATGCAGCACACTAACATATGAGGCTGCAATCAATGGGAACTTGGGCTTTGTTCCAGCTCAGACCATGTGTATTTTGATCTTTGAGCTCTTGGACCATTTCCTAATTAGAGAGCGAGCAACACACTGTGGAACTATTTAACCCTTTGGTGGTGCCTCATGAGGTCTAGCAAATGCCAGAAAAGACTCTGAGGATGCATCTATCCCCTGAAGGCCACATTTGACTACAGAAAATATCCTTGTGCTGAAAATGGCTTAGTGAAACAACTACTGTCAGCACCTCAATCTTCATGGCTCTCTACACAGAAAGGTCAGGCTTACTTCCTCCTGCACTGCTGAATGATTGCTGGGATCTCCCCCTAATCTGCCAGCTCCCCATCCAGAATGTGCCTCTCTTCAAGGCTTATCATGTCTCCTCCAGGCTCATCCATAATGCCACACCAAAGATCAGATCAGAGATACTCGCCTGGAACTTAATAGTGTAAATAATGCCACACTGCACACACAGACTTGCTTCTCCACTTCACAGGAGTGGAAAAGCAGCACGCTACTAGAAATTTGTAACTGTAACCAAAATTACAAACATTATAGCATTAGAAGCTGTGTGGAAAGAAACAAGGGTTACATAGCTGGTGTGCCTCAACAGCTGCCTCATTACTTCTATCCTGACTATCACTGGTGGTCTAGTTAGATTTGGACTAGTGATTTCCTCTTTTATACTCCTCTGTAAACTGGTAATATTATGTCTCACCTATTTAGCAAAAGTACTATGTGGATACATTTATAGTGCTTTGAAGCTCTCACTGAAGAAATTTTGGACATACAAACTGTTAGTACTTTCGTTACTGATTTGAGAAATACATCCATTGAAAGCCAATAAACCGGGTAACTACTTCGGTAGGGTAAGTTTTGTTCAAAATTTCCCGCCACCTGTAAGGTCACTCATTCCAAACATAACACAAATACACTAATAAAAGGAGAGACACCTCCAGAAATACATGCACAGTGGGTAAATATTAACTTGGTGGTTGCAGAGCACAATACACCTACAAGCTTAAATTGCAGAGATGGAAGTTTTCTCCCTATTTTTCTTGAGTCCTGTGTCCTGGTAGGAGGTGGTTCACAGGCCCCAGTTGCCACAGGGCTCAGAGGAGGCGTTTCAAGTACAAACTACTCTTTGCACATGCCTTTCATTTTCTATTCAGGTGTTCTCTACCTTACTTGGGGACTAAGGGCCTCAGTTTCCCAACTCACCTGGTAGTCTGAGAGGTTTTGAGCCTCAGGATTTGTCTAGACTGCACTGAGACAGCAAAGTAGCACGAAATATCAAAGCTAGCTCTAAAATAGCTGTCTAATATATCTCCTGCTAAAGTACTTGAGAACTCAGTCAAGAAGTGAAGCAAATTAGCCTGTCTTGGACACCAGAGTGCCATAACTGGGCTTCTATACCCCAGCTAGCTATAAGCTACTTTAAGCCGTGCTATATGTCACTAACAGGCATTTCTCTGTTAGATTCTGTGAATGAATGCACGTGACATTTAAATTCCACTATTGCTCAGGGGTGATTCATGCACTTCTAGTGGGATTTTTCAAACAGTGCTGAAACACCCCTTAGATATGACTAGCTTTAGAGTTCGCCAAAGTATTTCAGAAGGACAAATGTTCTGGCTTTGGAGCAGACCTACATTCACAGTGTCAGGTACTTCCAAAAAGAGCCACTGACACCAGCAGCACACACATCCACCCTAATTTCAAATTACAAGATGACTCATCTCCAAGGAACACTTTTCTAGATAACAGTATAAGCATTTTCAGTAGCATCTTTGGAATGGACAAATTGGTATTAAAAAATATGCCATCTCTTTTATTAGGTGTGTGTGGCTTTTGCAATACAGAAAAAGAAATAGCTTCCCCAGTTCCTCACACTTCTCTGTGGGACGCGATGTCCATGCTCACACAGAAGAGCCAAGGGAGATATTCAACAGGACTCATTTGTAAAGATCTTGCTGTCATACAACAAATAGATATGATTAATTAGAAGGCTGCCTTCAAGCAGTGGCTCCTGCTCCCATTATAAACTCTATTCATCTTGAACTCAGCAGTAAACATCCGACTCGCTTCCTTGGCACAGAACCAAACCTCTGCATCAACTAGAGCTAAGGCTGCTCAGAGACCAGGAGGTATTTGCCCATCACAGGAAAAATGCTCAGATTAGCAATGCAGTGACCTTGGTTCAAAGAAAGCAGTTTAATACGTGCCTTCCTTTTAAGCATATGAGAACCCCCGCTGATTTCACTGTCACATCAATGAGGTCAGCCATGGATTTATCCAGGAACTAAAAGGAATTAACTCCTTTCACGCATACACTTACCCTGAATAATGGCCAGAGTGGTCTGTGCCTCACGGTAGAGATGTGACTTGTCCCTCCCCACTCCCAATGTAGATCAGCAGTTTAGCTCTCCTTGAATGAGACTACCCATGTGTTTTATGTCATCTGCCTACTTGCTGAATCAGAGTGAGAGGGATACAAAGAAAAAGACTATACCCAGCTTACTTGTACACCTCTTTTCTATCCAGCAAGCCCAGAGAGAGTGTGCTTGTTAGCTAGCATGCAGAAACACTTAAATAATTTAAACACTTGGAACTGCAGAGGCACAGCAAAGGTCAGAATCATTCACTTGAATGAACAAATGTTTTTAAAAGATGGTGATGTGTACTTACAGAAGCCTGCAAGCAAATACAATAGTCCAAGTTTTCAGCATCCTCGTAACAGGCTGGTAAGAGGGAATTTTGATGAATTCCAGGTGCTCTCAACTCAGGCTCCTGGTGATTACCCATTCCCCAGATAAAAACAGGGCCAAACTAGTTTTCAAGCAAAGCTCTGTTATAGAGATATTCTGAACAGTATGAGAGGGAAAGAAGACTGTGATGTCAAATGGCATTACAAATGTTAGCCATGCAGGAGAACCCAATTAAAATATAAAAGTCCCCTGACCCAAGTAGCATAAGGCTAAAACTGTCGTCATCAGAACCAAACCACCCCCATGTCTGGATTTAATTATGTCATGCCACTTTATCACAGCCTAAGAAAACTGAACTGGGAGTCAAATAATCCCAGAGTAATTCTTCAGTCAATCACACATATAAGAACCTGGATAAAAATGGATAAACGACAGTATCAGCAGGCTGACTATACAAAGGTTCTTATAAAAAGCAAGACCAACAAACAAGTCTATAGACAAATGGCTCACTGCAGAGCAAAAGCACCAATGCTATCACAAATTTCTGCATGGTCCATAAAATTCAAGCAAACCTACTACACTAAGGCATAGTGAAAGAATGGAGTTCTGTTCAATATTCTCTCACTGATTTGAAAAGAAAAGGAATTCATGGAATGCTAAAATGCTTCAGAGATATATTTTGTTACAATTTCTGCATATATTTTAAACAATTTATCCGTAAGAAAATCTTTGTATGAGATTGTATGTCTATATAGCAACTGTGAGTTATGAGGAAAAATCTACATAAGAACATACTTGTAATTAATATGGCAGTACAAAGGACATGACTGAGAATTAAACATGACTTTTATTTTTTTATTCTGTATGAGTCTAAAATCAGTTATATCTTTTCATTTGCAAACAAAAATGTCTATATAGATTTCTTGCAAATGTTAACTGGGGGGAAGGAATTTGAAGTATTTTGAAATATTACCTAGCCAGCAAAGAAGTCTGGGGATATTGTGTACTCTATCTCAAACAAATAAATACAGAAAACTGTGTATGTAAAAGCAATACCAATGCTATCTGAATTAGTAAAGGTTTTCTGAAGATATGCAGAATGAAATAAAATTAAAACCGCCATAACCTGGATCCAGAGTCACTATGGTATTTTTACAGAAATAGGAAATCAGTTACATCCTAGTCTGCTTTTTTATTCTTTTTTTAAAACTGCCATTAAAAAAACCAACAAAACAAAACCCACAAACCTAAACACTTTTTTCAGCTTTCAGTCTTCTTATTGCTCTAAAAGTAATGAATATGCTGCCTCATTCCTTGAGCAAGGACCCCCTGATTTCTGTTAAAACAGCCACAGCTGCCTGGCTACAACCCTGTGCTCTACCACGGCCTTTGTGTTGACCTTGTCTATGATATGGATTAAATTATAGCTTGCACACTGTGATTTTATTTGCATGCAAGGAACAAAATCTGTTGTGAGGCAATATTGCATAGTACCCAGTGTCTGGATGAACAGCAGGCCCTGAAAATTTCCGTGCTTTTGCTTGTGCTTTTCTGCGTGCTTGTCAAGATCAGCAATGTGGCACATTTAAAGGAGGCTTCTTGCTTTGAAAGGATTGTTGTTTGCTTTCTGACTCAAGCTCAACATGAAAGGGGCCTCACAGAAGGAGGTAATGATAATTGCAATATAATTGCTAAAATTAAGCAATTGCTTGGATTAATGCAGTTATTTTAAAGCTATATTTCTTGTTCATTTTAGGGATAGGTTAAAGACACCAAAAAGCACAAGTCAGCCAGAAAGGAAGCTTATCTTGTGGACAGTCACACTGGCATCCCTAGATATGACAATGCTGAAAACAAAAACACATGCAAACCCCTTGATATTCCAGAGGATTCAAGAGCAGTAATGTGCATAATTCAGAATAACAGGACACAGGCACTCTGTAAAGGAAATATTCTTCAGATTCAAAAATGTTTAAATTTTAAATGAGAGAAAGCGTCAAGTTTTCCCAGTAGCATTTCAAAATAACCAAAGTTGTGTGGAACAATCTTTTTTCCTTTCACTTCCTCATCCACAGTAATCTCAGTCTCTACAGGGAGTTCTGACACCATTTTTTAGAAGAGGAAGAACCCAAAGAGATATTTAATACCATCCTCAACAGAATGAATTACCATTCAGATTTTTTCTAAGAAATCTTGTTACAGATATAATTAAGAACCTCCTTGCTACATGGAGGTACTGAATGCCATGATGCTTGCCCAAAGCAACATTTTGTTGTCAGTTGTGTGTTTTTAGTGCATTTTGATAGTATGAAATTACCATGCTTACAGATTATATTTCTCCATTAAGTGACCCTGCTGTCAACGGTTAATAGATTGACAGTCTTTAGGGGCTGGAGTGAAATTTTTCATGCTAGATGTTTGCCTCATTAAAAAAAAATTTAAAAATCCAAGAATCACTGAGTTATTTCTGAGAACAAGACTAAGAAAAATCAGACTGCTTTGCATGATAAAAATTCTGGTGCTTTTATCTGAGAACCATTAAAATCCTCTGCTTTGCAGTAGGAGCCTGAACACTAAACAATAGGGAGAGGCTCTACTCCAGAAAGTATCTTTTTAAAAATCACATTAATACATACACTAACTTCACTGCGTCCTGGTGCATGATCATTAGGGAGATGGATTTTTGATCTGATATAGGCAGCTTTCTTTCTGTTCTTTCTTAGTGTTTGTATAGGATACCAGTGATATTCTAATTTTTTTTTTTTTTTATGCTGAGGTTGTATTGATATGTAGCTATTTATGTTTAGTCTTATTATTTGACACTCATTAACAGAATTACAGAATCACAGAACAGCTCAGAGGGGAAGGATCCTCTGGGGGTAATCTGGTCCAACCCCCCTGCTCAAGCAGGGCCACCTAAGCCATTTGGCCAGGACCATGCCCAGTCAGGTTCTTAATAGCTCCAAGGATGGAAACTCTACAACCTCTCTGTGCAAACTCTGCCAGTGCTCAGACACTATCACAGTCAAAAACTATTTACTGATGTTTGGCCTGTGTTTCAGCTAGTGCCCATTGCCTCTTGCCCTGTCACTGGACACTACCGAAAAGAGGCTGGTTCCGTCCTCTTTACACCCTCCCTTCAGGCTTTAGTGTGTGTTGATAAGAACCTCTCTGCACCTTCTCAAGTTGACCACTGCCAGCTCTCTCAGCTTCATAGGAGAGAAGCTCCTATCCCTTCATCATCTTCCTGGCCCTTTGCTGGACTCTCTAGTATGTTCATCTCTCTCATATACTGGAGAGCCCCAAAGTGGACATAGTACTCCAGGTGTAGCCTCACCAGTGCTGAGTAGAGGATCTCCCTTGACCTGCTGGCAATACCTCTCCTAATGCAGCCTTCTTTGCTGCAAGGGTACTAATGTTTGAAGAAAGCCTGCTTTGGGATGCTAGCTTTTAACACCAACTGAAGACTTGTGTCCTCATTGTTAAAACAGGTAATGGGTCAAATTCCAATCATTTTTCTTTTCCATATACAAACCACTATAACATCTACAATTTGCAAGAATAATACACATTTGGATTTGGACGCAACATTTCTGGTGAAAGAGAATGGAACAAACTTCAAGAAGAGATTAGAGGAGACCAAACAATATACACATTTCTTTTGCGAAAAGTTCTTTCTTCTCTAGTCATAAGACTGATTTCTTCTCTCCTACATAGCAAGTCTCAACCAACAATTACATCTGAAGAGATAAAAACAGAAACCCTATTCAGGTAGACATTTTGTTCCAACAACAACAACAAAAAAACAACAAAAAACCCCCTCTGTAAAGTCCTCTAGAGATACCAGTACTGCAGTCAAATTCACATAAAGGGTTGCACCAGAGACAGCCTTAAGTATAAAGGCTTTAATATCTCCTTGCAGCAGAGGAGATATTAAAGAAGACATATCAAACTCCATTCAACAAAAAGAGGACAGATAAAATTCACAGGGCACTGAAAGAAACTTTCTGGTATGAGGATACCTATTCCCATAGGCAGCTCTCTCAGAAGACAGTACCTTTACATATTGCCTTACAAAAATTCCCCAACATGAACTACTGCTCTTTTTATTGCATACTGTACTAACACTATTTCCTCACTGTTCGGGCTGTTCCTCCCCTATTTATAGCTATGTTAGCCAGCTCAACACCTAATGGGGTGGGCTTTGCAGGTGAGAAATAGTAGGTGGTCTTGGTCCAGACAGAGCCAGTGGAATGTCTTCAGTGAATGAAGACAAGTGAATGGTAAAAAAGAGAGTCCCCTGTCACTGTATTTCTCCAAGTTGGCTCTTAGTGGGAGCATACTTTGTCTATAGCAAATAAAATGGTGAACAATTGTTACTAGCAACAATTAAGTCATTCATTGTGCCTTTTGGAAAATGATGGATGGAGTTTCTTGTACCATCCACACCCCAGCTGCACTCTTTATCAATTCCTCCTTCATGAAAGCTGTGCTATTTGAGCATCTGTTCTGAATCAGTAGATAAACAAACCACTATGGACTTCTTTGTACACATACCATTGACAGACAATCCTGTAAAGTGACAGCAATCCATTAACCTAGAGAATTGCACTGTCAGTGTGATAGGCAGCCTACTGCCTATCACCTACTTTTAATCTCCATACCTGATTAAACCAATCAGTTGAAGGGCTCTCTTGAGCACTCTTTGTAAACACCTTTATTTAGATAGTTTACCAGAAGCACATAAGATAACATAGTGATGTTGTGTCACTTTTTGGTCTAATAATACTCAGATTTTCTCAGTGACAAATGGAGGGGAAGTATATTTACAGGAAAAGGCTTTCCAGACAATAGGGTCATAGTAATGTGGGATGTCTGCTGCTGAAGGATCTAAACAATCTTTTTCCAGCTCCATAAATCAGGGCTGCATAACATCAGCACCAAAGAGCTTCTTTCTGCCCTTCACAGCACTTGCAATCAGGTAAGGTCTTCTCTACCTCTAGCTGCCCTCACACCTTCAAGAATAAATCAAAGCAAAACCTTCCAGAAGACATTTTAAGGACAGAAGCATTTTTTCAAAGCATTACCCTAAGCCAATGATGTGGCCTTTTGTTACCCCAAGAGGATAAACTCATACTTCCTGAGAAATTAAAATAACGGTGTTTTGCATGGCAGTCCTCCCTTACCTACACTATCTGATACTGACCAAGAAATGAACATTTCTGGAAAAATGAATTATCTGCAATCATTACTTCAGTGCATGAATAATCAGTGTCAGAACCAAAGCAAACCATCACAAGTCTCCTAATAATTGCAATGAAAATAATGACTTTTCTCATCAGTAATTATTGATTCCTAGAAGATCTCCAATGTTCATAGCATGGTGTTCATAACAAGCACTATACAAAACTATCCATGTTACAAGCTTCATTCTGTTAACTCTCAACATGCTCTTAAAAACAACAAAAAAAGCTGAACAAGTTCTCTGTTTCTCATTTTAAATTGCACAATCTTAATTTTTCAGGGAAAAAGAGTACTTTGGCTATTCTACCTCGTAGGAACACTGATGGCTGGAAGCCTCTTTGAAGTAAAATTTTGCCATGTGCATATGTAGTATGAGTAACATTCACTTGCAGGATGGATATGATTGAGGCTAACATGCATATTGCTCTGGGAACTCCAAACATGCTAAAATAATTTGGGTTTTAGTTGATCTAATTATTTAATCAATTTTCAGCTTCATTACTTCACTTTTACATAGCAATTACCTAATGCCTCAGTATTAACTAATGACTAATTTAAAATCTGAGGACTACACATACGGTAACAAAGCTATAGCAACCTATGGATTCAGATATGTCAGTCGGGCAACACCCAGAATGTCAAGGAAGTCTGTATCAACCTCCTCTTTCAAAACACTAGCCCTGCCACCTAGGAGGAACTACTTCTCCACATTCTGCCAAGACAGAGCCAAAGACACATATTTCAGTAAAC
>JAVSBS010008561.1:15712-26296 GCA_033124195.1 Coracias cyanogaster
ACTGCAGGGGGGTCTCCCCAGAGCGCAGCAGAGGGGCAGGATCCCCTCCCTGCCCTGCTGCCCACGCTGCTGGGGATCCAGCCCGGGAGGACATTGGCTGCTGGGCTGCCAGCGCATGTTGCTGGCTCACGTCCAGCTTTTAATCCACAACCTTCCTTTTGCTCTACCACGCCTGGCCAGCACCAACACAGCATCACCTGAGCTTCATCTATGAAAAGAGGAAAGGTCACTGAAGAAGGAACAACAATAAACCCCCATTTATTCTACAAGGAAAGGCTCATCCTTCCTGGCTCCCTACTTGGGGTGCAACACAAAACCCTTGCCATAAACGCGTTAACTCCATGTAGAGTACCAGAAAGACCTCTCTTCTTCTATCACCTCCTTCTACCTGCCGTCACACTTGGGAACATATTACTTGTGTTGAACTTGAGTGAGACCAACTGCTTGCCCCACACTCCATCCCTGGGCCGCTGTTGGCTGTGCAGCCACACTTCTGTCCCACTTAACCGGTCGAGCTAATGAGGGAGATCAATCACACTGCCCCGGGGCTGGCCATCCATCTCTGCCAGCGCTGGCCTCTCTTCGGCAGTGCTGGAGGTACCAGGAGAAGCCTGGCCACCCCTGTGGCGTGGTGGACAGCCTGACCTTAGGTTCCCCCATGAGTGTCTTGCAGGATAAGGGTGCAGGCTGTAGGGAATTGGAACTAAAATTGTAGGGAATAGCAATTAAAAGTGAATATCTCAACGGTGCTGGATGCTTTGCGGTTGCTCTCTTGGTATTAATAATCTTCCTTTAGCTAGGAGGTGTTTGAGCTGGGTCTGCTTGTTTGTAACTGAAAAGAAAACCCATTACAAGACCCTCTGGAGTCCTCTGTAGCAGGCACGTCTCTACTGTAGCAGAAATCGCTGGCTCAGACAAGCCCCAGCAATCCAGAAGTGTAAAACCACAAATGAAGTGAGTTTTGTTGGAAGGCGCTGGCCCAGTTTGCTTTATTTTTAACACCTAATTTCAGCAAATCCCCCATGATGGTGCTTGAAAAGAACATATTTCCCCTTCTCTTTTCCTGCTCGTTTTGTCGTTCCGATAAACGGTTGATGTGTTGGTTTCTAATGCTGCTGGACATGGGCATGGCTTTTGTGGCTTTGAGCTGGCACCTAATGTGATTTCAGCGAAGAGATGACAGAGAGCAGCTGGAGATAACTGCTCCTCAGGCCCTATCGCACCCCAGTACGATTTGCTTTCCTACAAATAACACCTGCCTATTTTACATCCTGACTAAAGCTTTCCTTATTTATTTGAAAGGCTGGGGATTCTTTGAGGATATTTCCATTTTCCATTTTTCTCTGCTGTTTCTGGTGGTTGCATGACAGCAAATTGGTCTCCAGCTGCACCTTTTCTCCTCTCTTTTGGCCGGAGGGAGCCTGTCTCGCTTGCTGGGTGATCAAAAATCATCCCATGAAACGGAACTCTGCCCTGCAATGAGCCGTTGAGGGGTATGATGTTAAAATAAGGCCTTAGTAGTGATGTGACAATGTGTGGGGACAATATTGTGCTCCTCTGCACTGCCTTGTAGAGCGCTGGCACCCCTCTGGGGTTAGTGACCACCAGGATGGTGGTCATGGAGCATCTCTGTGCTGAGGAAAGGCTGAGAGCCCTGGGGCTGTTTAACCTGGAGAAGAGAAGCCTCAGAGGTGGTCTGATCAATGTTGATCAATAGCTAAAGGGCACAGGGCATGAGGATGGGGCCAGACTCTTTTCAGTGGTGCCCAGCGACAGGACAAGGGGAAATGGGCACGAACTGGAGCCCAGAAGGTTCCACCTGAACAGGAGGAGAAACTTATCTCCTGTGAGGTTGCCAGAGTCTGGCCCAGGCTGCCCAGAGAGGCTGTGGAGTCTCCTTCTCTGGAGAGATTCCAAATCTGCCTGGATGCGACCCTGGGCACCCTGCCCTGGGTGATCCTACTGGAGCAGGGGGCTTGGAGGAGATGATCTCCAGAGGTTCCTTGCAATCCTCACCATTCTTATGAATCTATGAAAACAGTGATGTACCCCTTCACCTCTGCTTTTGGTGACACGAAGTACAGCTCGCACTATGTGCTGTCGAGCGGGGACTGAGACGAAGACTGAACTGGAGTGCAGTGAAGCTGCTGTTGAGCTGAAGAGCTGGTTTAGGTCATCGGTGAGAAGGGGTGAAAAGCAGTTTTTTCTTGGCTAACAAACATTTTTGGATAGGTTGCAAAGCAGGCTTGCTCTTTAACAAAGTCTTTTTTAAAATGTCAGCCTGATACCGGCTGTAAAGACACTGAGTTTCTGTGCCTCTGTTTTTCTGAAGATGTCATCTCCAGGAACTATCTACCTCCCAGGACTAGTTAGGATGGCAATTGCCCTGCAGCCGGGTTTGAGCCATATCCTGGGTGAGTCCTCAGGCAGTTGCCTGCATTTATTTATGTTTCTTTTTCACTTGTATTGAAGGGAGGCCATGCTAGGTACCAGCCTCTAGAAAATGAGAAATACTAGTGGCATGAAAGATCTAACATTCTTAGCATTGTTAATCAAATATTTAAACAAAGTAGTGTAAAGTGTAGTTCCCTTAAAGCTCTGTGGATTTGCTCGCCATACCCTGTGCGTGTATATTGATGTGATGGGAGCTTCCTCCTTCTTTTGAAAGCTTTTTGGGTATTCTGGCGCTTACTAAAATGAGCATTAAATGGTCCAAGTAGCTCTTGGGCTGGCTCTCTTTAAAATTCTTGAATCCGAGTTCCCTAGCCCTCATCACCTAAATATATCTTGCTCTCGTAGTTGCCACATTTTGCTACTTTTCCATAATCTGTAGTTGTTATGAAGACCCTAGATGACTTCTTCCCCAGATGCTAAGTGAAACAGCAACATTTACATCCCGCACAATGTCAGCGCTGTCAAGTTCTCTCTGTTCACCAGAAAAACAGCTAACCTCTTATTGTCCTCCGCTCTTCTGGACAGAGCTTTCTCCTTTTGCAACAGGAGCAAAAGGAGTCTTACCCTGACTAGGATAATATTTAGTAAGACATCATACGGTTTCACAAAATGGCGCGGAGTAACTGGAAAAAGGAGAAAGGTTCAGGATGACGGTGAGACAGCTCCATCAAAATGTAAACTGAAGACATTACGAAGCACTACAGGACCTGCTTGTGCCTCAGAATGCTACTTACGATCTTTAACTGATCGAAAAACGGGATAAAAGATGAGTCTGTCGCCGTTAATTTGCAATTAGACACTCGGCTTGCGAGCATCTGTTTTCTAGGAGAGATCACTGCTGGTGATGCTACGGCTCCTGTTTTCCTCAAATGGACACTGGAGCAGGACCGAAGAACCAGGGCTGGGAAAGGGCTGCTAACGTGAGAAAAGAGATGAAGCTCATGCGCTGGGAGGGAAGACAAGGAAAGCCTGACTTAATTAAATTAGCAAAATGAACGCTGAGGAACATAGCTGCCTATAAATACATTGGCAGAGGACGGGGAGGGGAGAGCACCGGCGAAGGAGAACTATTTATGCCCGAGGACGATGTTGGCACAAGAATAAATGCACGTAAACTGGCCCAGAATAAATTTAACCTGGAAATCAGAAGATTGCTTTTGACAATTAGAGAGAAATCAGACTCTGGACCAGCCTCCCTGTGGGAATAGAGGTGATAAAACCCTTCCTGCTTTTAGCAGAGGGCTGGATCCAATGAACCAGGGATGCCATGGAGCCCAGTGCTCCTTCTCCTTTCCTTATTTTCCTATGATTTCTCCCTCAGCCTCATATTTATGCCAATTCTCATCACGTCCCACCCTCCTCCCTGTCCCCTGATGTGTATCTTGGTTGCTGGCTTCACTCCCTTCTGATGCAGGTGGCTTTCTTCTAACTGTAATCACTTCCCTCTGTGGTCAGGAGCCTGCGCAGCAGGCTCTTGGTGCTTTTGAATTTTTCATCTCTGTGCCCAGTCCCACTTCGTCTGTTTGTCCTTCTCACATGGAGGAGGCCAGACAGGGGACAGATGGTGTCCTCCAGCCGAGGTGGCTCTGCCAAACCCCATGCAGGTAAGAGACTCCCTGGAAAGGACTCTGCTATTTCCTTCTTGGTTTAAACAGGCACAAAATGATGGTCAGAGCCTGTTTCCAACCCTTGCACAATATGTCCCTGAAAATAACTTGTCCCACCAATGGAGAAGAGCTTTTTGGATATCTTTGCTCCTGTCCACGTGTCTGGGAGCCACAGATGCTAAGCAGCCTCAGCACAGCTCTTTCTAGGACTGGGAAACAAAAGATGCTTCCTAATACCCTGATTTTGTGGGCTTTTTGTGTGCTTGTGCTGGTGTTTCCCTCCAACTGTTACGAAGGGGATGCGGTGAGGTTGCTGAGCTCACCTTGTACACCGGGATGTATCGAGGATGGCATCGGTGATGCTCTTGGCTCATGAGATTGGGTGTTTCTGTTTGGTTTAGGTGCAGCAATGAAGCTTGTATGTTTAAGTCATTTTGCTAAAGATAAGTGGGTGGGTGCGAGGAAGAGAACTGATTTCTTTGCTTGCACGTTGTACTTGTTACACTAGGCTGGAGCCTTTCTTCTTTTATTACCATGTTTTTTACAAGGGCTTGTAGTGGTGGGATGAGGGGTAATGGGTTCAAACTGGAAGACAGGAGATTTAAATTAGAAATTAGGAAGAAGTTCCTCACTACAAGGGTGGTGAGACACTGGCACAGGTTTCCCAAGGAAGCTGTGGATGCTCCATCACTGGAAATGTTCAAGGCCAGGCTGGATGGGGCTTTGAGCAACCTGGTCTAGTGGGAGGTGTCCCTGCCCATGGCAGGGAGGTTGGAACTAGGTGATCTTCCAACCCAAGCAATTCTATGATAATAACTAGGAAATGCACTCTAAAATTTCCCAAAAGGCTGGAGGCCTTGCGAGGAGAAGCCTAAGACCAGATTCCTCCTGCAACCAAATCATAATGTTGAATTACAAGCGTTGTTAAGGAAAAAAAAAATGTAAAAGATCTTTGTAGGGTATTAGGTAAGCTTTGTGGATTATTGAAAGAAATCTTTTCAGCCAGGTAGCTGGATTTTCAAGGGAATTAAATGCCTGCCTCTGTGTGTTTTGGGCACCTAATTCCTGTAAGGCCTTGAAAAACGCCTGCCTTCATTCGTATTCTCTGAGTGTCAGTGCTTAACTAGCCTTAGCCACACGCGTGCTCCATCAGATAGTCAAACAATTCTTCTTGATGAGGGATCAGAGCTTTGCGCTAACGCCTCTCTTCTGCATGCACACAGCTCTTGCGAAGGCCTCGCAAGTGCATCTGTTTGAACTTTACTCTGCCTTCATTTCATTTCAATTATGTATTTAGTTATCATTATCAATCTTATCACATGTGGAAGTTGGGGGGGATGGGATGTGGAAGTTCTCAGGCAGCCAAAATAAAAGCCCTTTGCTGTAGTGCTTCACCTCATTTCCTCACCTCTCTGAAACGTGTGTTTCTAACCCTGTAAACCTCTGTTGTTATTGCAGGTGTTAGATCCGTTCTTGTCAATTCTTTCATAAAGTAAAATAGAAAAGATATCTGAACAGAAGGCATTAAAAAAAAATACCCTAAACAATACAACCGGCCAGACTAATTTGGTGAAGCGACAGTTTGCACACATCAAGGTTTTTTATTCCCTTAGTGCTTAGATGTATTATTGGGCTGCAGGTAAAGTTGAATAAATCATTTATGGCAGGACAAAGCTGTGGACGTTCTCAGCAGAGTGGGAATTCTCTGCATGCACACCAGGCTTTGCTGGGCTTCCCTCCAGACTTGAGAGGCAACTGAATGCCCAGACTTCATGGTTGCTGAGGAAGGACTTTGGGGCAACTGAGTGCCCAAACCTCGTGGAAGGACCACTGAGGAAGGACTGCAGGGCCACATGAGATACCTTCTGTCAGCTGAGAGTAGCCAGCTCTGGGGAAGGCTTGGTTTGAGTCCTGGTTTGGAAGCAGCAATGAAGGATTCAGGCTGTGAGCTCCTGAGCTGCAGGGCACTACTCAGGACAAATCCCAGCAGTGGGGTGAGTGATGCCATGGGGACAGCGTGGGGAAGGGGCTGGTCAAACCTGTCTTTGATGGGGCAAGACTGTAAACAGGGAAAATTGGTTAAGAATTTAATTTGCAAAACTTCCACCAGACCCCTCACACTCCTCACCCACCCCATTTGGTTTTGGTGTGGACCTGTAGGATGTGTCCGAAGGCCATAATCTTGTCACCATTATACGTATTCTGATCCTAACCAGGTCAAACCTTATATACCAACTATGCAGCAGTTGGGCTTTGTCGTGTGCTCCTGCCCAAATTAAGCCCCTTGCCTCGTACATCAGCAGGATGACCTCAGAGTGCTTGTGTAGTCCATTTTTTGGGTCTCGGTTCCTGCCTTTGTTGATTCGGGTCCTAAAGTAGCAAAAAGAATACTGAAATTCTCCCACCTTCTCTTGATTTATTTAGCATTACCTTCGCTCTGCTCAGCCAGGGTGCCTCAACATTAAGATTTTACCAGCCAAGCCCTGCTGCACAATGCACGGGAGCATTTCTGCTCCCAGCTCCCTGAGGGGAGGTGGAGACTAAATCGATAATTCCTCTGTAGCTCAAACCCAAGGGCTACACTGTGCTCAGCTCCAACTGCTCTTCCGTGTGTGGCTGGTCTGAATCTCATCTCCTGCTGCTTACCTCAGTGCATTGCTTCTGAGATGCTGCCCTGAAAACTGTTTTGGGGGGAGTATGTTAGATGGGGTGGAAAACCAGGCTGAACTCGGTGCAGGAGCTCTCAGCTGAGCTGCCTTCCTTGCCTGCCTCTCTGGTGCATCTATCTGGTGGTGTAAAGGAAAACGTCATTAATTTTCAGCCTAATCCCTGCTGAAGTGTTGAGCTCCTTCTGCTGCTGGCCATCAGCAGTCTAGGAGATGCCAAGACAACTGATGTGTGGGTCAGGGCTGTGGGAAGTGGTTACCCTCGCTGGCGGGTGCAAGATACTTGCAGGTGCTGCAGCGCAGCTGCCAATCGACCCTGGCACCAGACCTACAAGGCTTTCATGCCATTGCCTTTATCTCATTTCAGGGGCAATGCCCTGTCCCCCTCTTCAGTAATAATTACAGACTCTGCTGGATAATCTTGAGATGAACTAGTCTCTCCATGCCCCGTGTCCTCTCTGGGGCTCTGTGGGGACAGAGCGGGTGGTGGGGACCTCCAGGAGTGGTGGCAGCTGCTGCTCCACGAGTGAAGGGGGAAAGAGGAGGGTGGAGGAAGAGTGGCTGGAGCTTGTGCTCTGTATGCTCATGTATTTATTGGCCTGGCATCTCCTGGCCATGCTTGTCCCTTCCGCAGTCGTCTCTGTGACCTGCTGCCATGGCATGCTTCCAGGAAAGTCATCAGGTACTAAAAATAACCAGGGAATAGCTGATGGTGTGGCTTCTCTCTGCATGCTAGTGGATGACTCCAGCCAGGACCACTGCTGCCTGTGGACGGCTGCTCTCCCATCCTGCTGGGCAAGGACAGGAGTCTGCTGGTCTCCTGAATGTGACTTGTAGGTCACACAGCACCTTGGCGTTGCTCCATAGCTTCGCTGCCATGCCTGCTAGGCTGTCAGAGGAAGTTTTCCTCTTGCACTTTGAAACCAGGCATTGACAGGCAAGTCAGCTCTTCCAGCACTGGTTGCGTTTATTGCTTTTTGCAGGCATGGTGTCAAAACTTTGACACAGCTTTGCCTGAGTCTCTAGATGAGAGTGGAATCATAGAATCGTTTCAGTTGGAAGACACCTTTAAGATCATTGAGTCCAACTATTAACCGAGCACTGTGAGGTGACCACTAAATCATGTCCTTCAGCACTGCGTCTCTGCAGCTTTTCAATCCCTCCAGGGATGGGGACTCCACCACTGCCCTGGGCAGCCTGGGCCAGCCCTTGACAACCCTTCTAGGGAAGACATTTCTCCTCATGTCCAACCTAAACCTCCCCTCGTGCAAGAGGAGAGGCTATGGATGTGAATGCACATCAGAGGGACTGAAATCTTCCAGCATTGTTGCTCTCCTCACCCTCAAGTAGAAGTGAGGAGTCCAGAGGATCAGTAGTCTAAAATACTCCTTACTTGTGAACTGATGATGGATGCAAACACCCTTAACTTTCTCCTACAGAACAATAATTTCTGCAGTGCCCCACAGGAGGGGAATACCCAGGAGCTTGTTGTGTGTGCTGCAGTGGTCTGCTGTCCTTCACATGACCAGAGAACTGGGCTTGCAAATCATTCTGCTGCTTTTCCCCTCTTCACGTCTTTATCTGTTGCTTGTTATCATTCAGGACATTGTTCTCTTCCCTGGCCTTTCCTGTTAGATAGTGTAAAGCCAAGTGACACAGGGCTCTGAGGAGGATGGGCAAGCTGGCATGGACCTTGCTGGTTCAGCTGGGCCTTTCTGCTGGTGAGATCTAGAGAATACAGCTGTGGCTTTGCTCCACTGTGATTGTGGGTCATAGGCACCTAATAAAAAGCCTTGGGTGCTCAGGGTGCCCTGTGGCAGGTGGCGGAGGTGGCCTGGACACCCTTCTGTGTTAAATACCTGGAGGGGTTTCAAAGCTGTGTAGATACGGTGCTGCGGGCCATGGTTTAGTGGTGACCTGGCAGTGCTGGGTTAATGGTTGGACCCAATGATCTTAAAGGTCTCTTCCAACCAAAATGTTTCTGTTCTGTGAAGCAGCTGTTTTGTTCTGGCCTCTGTCTGAAGTGACCTGTGCTTCGTGACCTTGTGTGCTGGGTTGCAAATAGCAAGTGTCCTACCTTAGCCAAGCGTGTTTGATTCTTTCATCAGTGATAGAGGTGCTTGTAACCTTGCTTGTACCAGCTCTCTGGAATGACTCGTGCTTTATCAGCCATGCTACACATACTCAGCCCTGGGAACTAATGATGGGGGAAGGCATCTCCATCCTTGTTTGTGGAAGAGGGGTTCTTCCCATGGCTCGCTGGCATTGGGGGCTGCGTGCTCAGGGTCAATCTGTCAGCTAAGATCTCATCAGCTCCTCGGGTGCGTGAAGTCCTCTGGCTGGCAACGCTGAGCGCCGGAGCAATGCAAACCAGGTTCAAGGGCTGGTCAAATGCTACAGCTGAGGACGTAGATTTGTCTGTGCTCACGCTCTGCTTTTCTGCTCCTGGACTTATCTCCGCTTTTAATTCAGCTGTTGTATTTATGGCTCTTGCTTCTGTAATTATAGGTGTTACGTTTCTCTGCTTTCCTTTCTGGGAAACTTGTCTGCGTGTGCGATAAGGGCAGCACCTCCTCTGTGCCTGCCTTCCTCAGGAAGCGGGAGGTGATTCCCCTCGCCTTTTCCCTCTGCTTTCCTGGCTGCCGCTCTGCAGAAGCATGGAGTTCACAGAGGGGACAGTGACCACGATTCAAGGAGACATGGGTGTCTACTGCCCTCTTGAACTGCAGTCATCTCTTTTCTTAAGTGCAAGCAAACAGGTGCTAAAAGCTTCCCACCCACCTCCTTCTCCTTGCGTTGCATGGTCAGACACTCTCCTGAGAACTCTTTCCCTCCAAAGCTACTCCTGCATTTCTGGCACTTCTGCAAGGACTTGATTTATCTTTTATAATCCCATCTCCCCTTTTTTGTCATAACGGGTTTGGGAAGAGGACCGGATGGCGTTGTCCTTGAGCTGTCTGCAGGTGAGGGGGGTATTGGAGGTCCCCTCCTCGCTTTGGATATTGCTTGTTTTCAGCAGGGTGCTATCAGGAACCCCTGTTCAGGGTCACGATTTGGACTTGGGAAGGATTACTCTTTAACAGAGTTAATACCTGTAAATCTCTGCTTCAGTGGGTCTTGGTTTGCTCATTCAGTCCCGCTGTGTGAGATTCTACAGGCATCGATTCACCCTCAGAATCAAGGAAGAAAAAATCCCTTTGGAAACAGGTTTGCGCGCGTCTTCCGCGTGGTGTGGTTGTTTAACCTTTCTGCTCCAGAACAACCCAGAAAGCCTCATGGCTTCCTTCAGATGCTAATTCTGGCTGGTCACGGTGCGTGTTTAACCGGGCGGCTTCTAGAGGTGCTCTCTTGAAACGTCTCCTTTGTGGTAAAGCAAAACCCTGTCACTAATGCTGTCACCAGAGCAAGATGTATTAATTATTATTGTTATTATTATTTTTAGGAAAGATGCAATCTCACCTCATGCATAAAATTAGTTTAATGAAACAGCGGGAATGGGAGGGAATATTGGCTTTTCTGTGCTTGCTTGTGGAGTGAGTAAACAGTTTCTTCACTCCCTTTCAGGCCTTGGATGAATGATATGTCATTGAACCTGCCGTTTTAGCTGAGGTGTGTCCATGGAGACAGCAGGGAAACAAAAATTAGGTTTCAAAAATTATTAAAAAAAAAAAAAAAAGGAATTTGTGTGTTTCTAAACATAGCCCTTAGTTTTGGGCCCCTCATTCCAAGAAGGACATTGAGGGGCTGGAGCATGTTCAAAGGAGGACAACGAAGCTGGTGTAGAGCACAAGTCTTGTGAGGAGCAGCTGAGGGACCTGGGGGTGTTGAGCCTGGAGAAAAGGAGGCTCAGGGGAGAC
>JAVSBS010008561.1:26480-39106 GCA_033124195.1 Coracias cyanogaster
TGGCTGCCCAGAGCAGTGGTGGAGTCCACATCCTTGGAGGGATTTAAATGCCGTGTAGATGTGGTGCTGAGGGACATGGTTTAGTGGTGACCTGGCAGTTCTGGGTTAACAGTTGGACTTGATGATCTTCGAGGTCTCTTCTAACCAATACTATTCTATGATTCTCAGCAGCAAGTAAGGCTGAGACCTGAGAACAACTAAGGGAGAGATGGAGATGGTGGCAGTGGAGCAGCAAATGGGTTTATGCTCTGTCTTCTAAATCTTCAAATGAAGGGGGCACATTTCATCTATGGTGGAGGGGGCAAGGAGCATCATCAGGTGACCAGAGCTTGGCATGTCCAGTGGTCTGGCTCAAGCTAAGGTTGCACTATGCTTCTCTTGAGGTGCTTTTAGCTGTACCAGTGCCCACAGGCCATGGGCAGTGTGCTGTTAATGTGCACTAGTGCATGCCTGTCCTTCTAAAAACTTTTTCTTTCACTTAATTCTCTGGGAATTGGAAAGGAGAGATGAGGATAAAAGTGATAATGTCATCTCAGGGCATCTGAACAGCAGTGATGGCAGTGCTGCTCCACAAGCTCTCGTCCCCTCCAGCGATCTCACAGCGCTTTGTCCTTCAGCTTGTTTGCCCTCGGGACTCTGGGTTATCCTGGGGTTTTGTCACTGAGAAATGAACTTCAATTAATATCTCCCTGTTCCGTTGAGGCAAGAACGTGTAAAAATTTCAACCCAGAAACTGTTCCTTCAGCAGCTGGAGAATCTTCCCCCTGTGCTTGGGGGATTAAAAACTGAGCTGGGTGCTGGCAGTGGGGCTTATCACAGCTTCTGGCCCTGGGACGTGGGTGGGAACAAGGCAAGCCCTTCACTCAAGCAGATGTGAAGAGGAGAGATGACTTTCCTTGGGAGAGGCAGGAGGAAGAAAGCAAGCTGTGCTGTGCACAGCAGGAGTAGCGAGGTGGGAAGGGCATATGTAAAAAACTTGATTTTCTCTGTGCCTCTGCCTTGCTTGCTCCACACTCCACTAGTCTGGTTGACCATGTCCAGTGCTTCTAGATACTCTTTGGACAATGTCACAGCTTTGCTGATGTTCTTGTCCAAGCCTGCACTAATCTGGATGCCTTTGTTGGTGTAGATGTGGATTTTCATGAAAGCTAGTAGGAACTGTCTATCCTGGGGAGCCCCGTTGTCTTCTCAAGCTTTGGTGGAACAGGTCACCTGGAATTAGGGGCTCTTTGAGTGCGAAGGACTGAAGGATGGGCTAGATATAAGTCTGGGAAGGAGGCATTTACAGGCAAACCCATTTTATGTCCAGCAATAGATGTGAGTCAAGCTTGGGTTTCTGTTGCATGTCTCCTGATTCCTTCCTTAGCTTGCAATTTGTGTGGCGTGTTTACACTTTCCTCCCTCCCTCTCTCTTCCCTCTTTGGCTGTCAGAGATGGACACTTTTTAAAATACAAGGTGAGGGGTTTTTTTCAGCTCGTCAAATCCTCTCTGGTGGTGCCAGGGCTCTGAGAAACCCTAGAAGACTTTGAGGCTGGCTGTGCATAGTCTCATTTCTTTTGGATGCCAACCACCAGCACTCCCTCCTCCAACAGCCTTAGTTTGTTGTAATGGCTTTCCAACATCTCCTTGCCCTTGGGCTCCTGCAGCTCTCCCTCAGCACTGCTTGCTGCTACTTACTCTGTTCCCTTTCCTCCCTCCAGGTTGTCTTTGGTTCATCTCCTGACTTTCCTGTATGACTGTTCCTCAGCTCATATCTTCACCTCTTCAAATGCCTCCTTTCCATTCCCCACACCTCCCTCTGGTAAAAGCTCTGGTACCTCCATGCTGGTGTTTGGCCCAAGCAGGTACTTCCCCACTGCCCAGCCCCTTTCCAGAGGAAGCAGTCAGCGTTTTCTTCTAACAGTAAATCTCATGCACCATCGAAATGTGCTTGAATGAATGTTGTGCTGTTGAACTGTCATACTCTCTTAGGGGGAAAGCCTGAGAGACCTGGCGCTGCTAGGCCTGGAGAAGAGAAGACTGAGATCCCAGTCTGAGATCTTCTCAGTGCTGATCAGTATCTAAAGGGCAGGGGTCAAGAGGATGGGGCCAGACTCTTGTCAGTGGTGCCCAGTGACAGGATAAGGGGCAACGGACACAAACTGGAACCCAGGAGCTTCCACCTGAACAGGAGGAAAAACTACTTTCCTGTGAGGGTGATGGCACCTGTCCCAGGCTTCCCAGAGAGGTGGTGGAGTCTCCTTCTCTGGAGAGATTCAAACCCACCTCGACATGATCCTGGGCACCCTGCTCTGGGTGACCCTGCTTTAGCAGGAGAGTTGGACAAGATGATCTCCAGAGGTCCCTTTCCAACCCCTACCATGCTGGGATTCTTGTAAATCACTTTTGCCTCACTGACCAACATCTACCATTGACATTATGTGGCAGTAGCAGGGGACAAAATCTCCCTGAGCCTGGAAGCAAGTGCAAACACCACCATGAATGAGCTTCCTGTGCTCTGGGTGTGAAAGTAACTCCACCAGTACACAAAAAGGGACTTTTTTTTTTAACCTATATTTCTTCCTTCTCCTTTTCTCCATTGCATAGTCTTTGCTGTGAGCACGTGTTCACGGTTCCTGGTTGTGCGCCGCAGTGCTGAGATGGAAGCATTGATCCAACTTGCTGTTCGACCCTGTTCAACATGTGCTGGGCTGTCAGCATTCAAGTTGTCTCTAGAGCTCCTCTTAAGCCAGGATCACGGGCCTGTTTGAATTGGGGGAAAACCTTATAGCTTTTTCCAGACCTTCTGCTCTCCATTGTGGGGGGAATCCCAGAGCGTACAGGGACTTGCTAATGACATAGGATCTGGAGTAGAGCAGGCTTTTCTGGGAGATTTAATCTATTTTTATAGCTAGTGCAGGTGGATTTTTCTGCGATAAAAGCTGTAAACACTGAAGAAGCCAGAATGCTCCTTCCTGGCTTGTAATAATCAGCTTCTAGCTCTGAATCACCCCAGAGTAATAGGACTTGCTGCAAATATAGTAGAGGTCAAGCTCTGTTTGTAGGAGATAAGAGAGTCTTGCCTTGAACCAATTCCTTCCGAGGTGAGCTGGGCAAATAGGAGCTGCTGTTGGCATCCTTCTCGGGGGAGAAATTCGTAGTCAACCAGCCCCTTAGCACACATCAGAGAATCCGCATGCGCCAGTCTCTGGTTTCTTGGAGACTGTTTTCCTTGCTCCCATGATGAAGGTGGTCATTGCTTTGTAATACCCTTCAATATCAGCTGCTGGGTGCTGTTTGACTTGGCAGGAGCATCGTCTTTGCTGCTGCCTCTTCTTTAAACTGGTTCTGAGCAGGAAAACAGTTCCCCCAAAGGTTACTTTAAAAGTTCGTGTCAGAATAGTGACAACTGCAGCACTGGGGGTTTGTGCATCGATCCCCTAACGCAAACAAACAGGCCCAGCTTAAATCCTGCGCCGACTATAAACCTTACGCTTTTTAATTGGGAAATTGATTTTCAATCCAAGCCTCTTTAAAAATCTAATTAATTTCTTTAAAAAAAAAAAAAAAGAAAGAATAGGAAGAGTCTTTCTCTCTGTCATGCTCCACCAGGCGAAAGAGAGGGAGGAGGAAATAATTCTTGGCTGCCTCTCTGCAGGGTGCCCTGTTGGTAACCTGGGTAATACAATCTGATTTTGGTCTTGAGTCAGTTCCCTTGGATTAGTGCATTTCTTCAAGGACCAAAAGCTGTGCTGGTGATTCACTCCCAGAGGAGAATGTCTCTTTTAGTGGTAAGCTTTCAGTTTGTTGGTTGTTTTTTTGTTTGTTTGTTTTTTTCCCAGCCATCAAAGGGCACAGAGAAGGCTTTTATCATGTTACCAGCAGCTGCTTTATAAAAAAATGAGTTGTGGGCATGCTGACCAGAGCCCAGGTCTCCTTCCTTCTCAATGAGGACCTTGCTTGTTGAGTTAAAAGGGAGAAAAACCCTGAAAGACAAGGCATGCACGGGTGTTCTGTCTGCCCCAGAAAGAAAGCTTGATGAATCTGGAGGGGAGGGGGTGAGTACACAAAATATCTAAGGTGTGCCGCACTTTGTGTTTTGGCTGAGCGATGGTGTGCTGGATGTGGAGTCTTGGTGTGTAGCTGTTTCCCACACTTATAGTCAAATGGGGAGCTGTGTGCATGTAGCTGAGGGTGTCGAATCTGCTTTGTCCATCAGATGCCTATAGGCCAAGGGCTGAAATCATAGAATTGTTTTGGTTGGAAAAGAGCTTTAAGATCATCAAGTCCAACTGCTAACCCAGCACCGCCAGGTCACCACTAAACCATGTCCCTCAGCACCACATCTCTGCAGCTTTGAAACCCCTGCAGGGATGGGGACGCCACTGCTGCCCTGGGCAGCCTGGGCCAGGCCTTGGCAACCTTTTTGGGGAAGACATTTTTCCTAATATCCAACCTAAACCTCCTCTGGTGCAACTTGAGGCCATTTCCTGTTGTCCTATCACCTGTTCCTTGGGAGAAGAGACCAACCCTTACCTGGCTACAACTGCCTTTCAGGGAGTTGTAGAGACCGTGAAGGTCTTAACCCTTATGTGCCCAAGTCTTGTCTTGTAAATCTTTATGATCTAGGTTTTATAGCACTCACTGCGAGACCAGATTCACGAGTCTTCACTCGAGAGGTGAAGCATCCTGGCTTTTTCTCCATGTTTTGGCATAGCTGCAGCTGGTTTTACTCTGGAGAAGCGAAGGAGGTGGGTTCTCTTGCTTCTGCAGCCACCTGAGGATGTCTACATCCCACATTTCTTTCCTTGCAGAGGGGTTTCTTCCCCTGCCTGGTTCAGGGGAGGTGTTTCTCCTGGAAGCCTAGGTGCTGAGGGATGCTGAAGCAGAGGGATGCCAGCTGGCCTGTTTCCAGCCGTATCCCTCTCTCCCTCCCTTCACTGCCTGTCAAGAACCCACAGTCACCTCAGAGTTGAGTTTGTTTATAGAAACACTGTCAAGCAAAAAGTCTTTCCACCAGCTGAGAGGAGAAGGATGTTTTCAGCTATTCAGTCACCCTCAAACTGTGAAGATGTAACATATCAGCTGCATAGAATTAATTTATTTAGTTAAGGGAGGTGTTAATTAAGAGATCTCATTTATTGTGTCTCTGCAGACAGCTCTCGAGGGCCTTTTGAATTGTCGGCTCTGGTGACAGCGAAAGCTAATGGTGTCACAAGTTAATCGTGGTGTGATTCATGCCAAGGGTTGAAGTGGGAGACAGTAGAAGGGGTTGAGAAAGGAGTGGAGGAGTCATGGTGATGGTGGTGGATGCTCGGGCACACCTTGCTGGAAGCTGGCAAGTCAGGACAAGGTGCTTTGCCCTTCCTAAGCCTCCCCCAGGTGAATCCTGGCAGGGGGAAACACTCTGGCTAGAGGTGGCTGCCCTGGCTGCTAGAAAGCTAGGAATTTGCAGGGAGTTGCTGGTGGAGCAGCTTAGCAAGCCTGCAGATGCCAGGGCATGTGCAGCCAAAAATGTCTTTTCGTGGTTCTACTTAAAATATCCGCCTGTCCGTGTGATCTGAACTGGAAAAGAATCTTTGATTCCTTTTGAATAATCAACTTTTCCTGCACTCTGAGAGGTTAATTCTCCTTGGTTAATCAGGACATGTCATCTGATAACCAAGTGTGGGCCTAACATCAAACTTTGGGGTTGAAATTTAAAGTCTTCTAGAAAATAATAAATCCCCTTTATCTGAAAGAATTACATGCTCCAGTACAACTGTTTATAGGCATCTTCTTCAGTAAAAGCTGCACCAACACTTTTTCCCCAACTTTTTTTTTTTCCTCTTCTCATGATCTGTACCGAGTTGCTTTTGGAGGGAAAATGAAATTCTCTTGATGCAGAAAATAGGCCAAAAAGAAAAAAAACTTAAAAAATAGTCCAGGAGAAATGTGAGACTCCCTGAGTAGGTGGTGCTGCCATCTCCTAGTCAAAGATGTTTTGTGTTTTCAGCTACCGAGCTTGTTAAACAAAGGCGGTATTGCTGGTGCTTAGTGAATCGGCCCCATCTTTTCAGCCCCTGGCTTCTTGGGTGTCCTCAAAGCTTACAAACTAAGCCCTGTTGCAAAGCCAAACTTCCAATTTCTCGCTCAAAAAAACAAATGTGAGAGGCGGAGGTCAACAGGATGTCACGGCGATTTCCCAGCTGCTTTCTCAGCTGTGAAGGAACCACCTCCCAGACTGCAGCGAGCCAATGAAACAAGTTGGTATTTGGGGACAATATGGGGCACCTATAAAAAAATATATGGCTACCAGAAGATTATTTTCACCGGCTCTTGTTGCATGTACAGAAGTAGCCATTTTCTCCAGGTTTCTGATTTGTCTTTAACTCTCTGCTAGCAAAAATGTTTTGCTTCTTCCTTTTTTAATTGACTTTTACTGATTTCAACCAGGGTAAGCATCATATAGGCTGCCCTTACTTTAATGGTACTTTAAAGGTGCCCAGCAGAAAAAGACCTGGGGTTGTTGGTCGACAGCTGGCTGAAGATGAGCCAGCATGTGACTAAGTGACCAAGAAGGCCACCAGCATCCTGGCTCGGATCAGCTCTAGTGTGGCCAGCAGGAGTAGGGCAGGGATTGTCCCCCTCACTCAGCACTGGGGAGGCCACACCTTGAATATGGGGTTTAGTTTTGGGCCCCTCACTCCAAGAAGGACATTGAGGTGCTGGAGTGTGTCCAGAGAAGGGTGCAACTGAGGGACCTGGGGCTGTTGAGCCTGGAGGAAAGGAGGCTCAGGGGAGACCTTCTCAATCTCAACAGCTCCCTGAAAGGAGGTTGGAGCCAGGTGGGGTTGATCTCTTCTCCCAAGGAGGAAGAGATAGGACAAAAGGAAATGGCCTCAGTTTGAGCCAGGGGAGGTTTAGTTCAGACATGAGGAAGAACGTCTTCCTTAAAAGGGTTGTAAAGGGCTGTCCCAGGCTGCCCAGGGCAGCGGTGGAGTCCCCATCCCTGGAGATGTGGTGCTGAAGGACATGGTTTGGTGGTGACCTGGCAGTGCTGGGTTAATGGCTGGACTCAATGATCCTAAAGAAGTTTTGTAACCAGCATGATTAAACCAAAACTGCTGCCTTGCAGCACAAGCCCCGTTTGTTGTCAGAGCAGCAAAGCAAGGGGCCCTGCTGGGATACGCGATGGGAGAAGAGCAGGCTGGGAGGCAGAGGGAAGCGCAGATACATCTCCTGACCTGCCTGGAAAGGATTACTGCTCCACATGGAGCGGGCACGCTGGAGCCTGGAGAAAAGGGTGCTGTGGGTGGGGGCATGAGCAGAAGACAAGATCATCAGGGATTCATTTAAACCATAGTGTCGGATCCTATAAATCTGAAGGCTTTTGCATATTTCCATATTTATATATGAAAATTCCACGAAGTGGCTTAAAGGCAGTTGAAATAAAAACAGGCCTGTCAGAGCTTGAAAACTACCGGCAAATCTCTAACGGACCATTTAATACAAATGTATGGGCTTGAGAAAAGCTCCGAGCGGCTGGAGGATTTCTGCATTCGAATGCCTGGCCGGCCCCACGTTGATCCCCGCATGCTGGTGCCTCAAGTCACTGCAGTTTTGCTGGCTGGGAGGGTGTGGAGGGAAGGAACCTCTCAACCCAGCTTACATCACACGAGGAGGAGGAGGGTGCTGGAAGGGACTTTGGGCTGCTGGCGTTTCCCTCGGGTGGTGTACTGTGATGGTTTCAGGGTGGGTGGGGAGTTGATCTTTGTGGCTCCTTGCTTGCAGCTCCCAAAGCTACAAGTTGGGGAGGTTCCCAGGACTGAGCATCACTGCGAGGGATGCCAGTGGTGGTGCTGGGTCAGTGCGGTGAAAGCATTTTACATCCCGCAGAGGCTGTGGTTGCGTGCAAGCAGTTTCCCTTCCTGGAGGAGACCATCTTCTCCCTCTCCCGTGAGTGTGTGCCCTTTTCCTTTCTGGTCTTCGATTATCAGTCAAAATGAGAATTCTCCAAACCACTGGTCTGAATCACCCCTGCTGACCTTCTGCCATTTAGCGAGCTTCTTCCCATGGATTAATTTGAAGAAGCAGTGCAGAGATTTATGGTTCGTACTTGGCGTGGGGCCTGAGTGGGTAGAGTGGCCCTCCAGGTTTGAAGTCATAGTCCTTAGATACACAACGTATCCTTGTGCCATTTTCTGGATGCCTCTAGATGTTGTCCTCCTTAGCCTAGCTTGAGTACCTGGTCAGTGCTGCTTGCTGTAGGACCTCAACAGCCCCAAATCTCTGTGTGATGTGTTGTAGCTCTCAGGTCTGGCCTCTAGTTATTATATGCACCAAATGCCCCCAAAGAGATTCTCCTGCTTTCCTGATGTGAGGACAAGAGCAAGCCTCCCCCTTCTCTGAGTCCTCTGTCTTTCAAGGCTTTTTTCCCCTCTCTTCAGCCCCAAGGCAGGTAGCTGGAAGCTGCCACCACATCATTTCTTCTGAAGTCTCTAAATCAAAAGGAAATAATTAGCAAAGGATGAGAAAGCTTGGACAGAAAACAAGCTGTCAACGAGAAGAAGGTGCTAATGTGTCTGTCATCCCTCTTCCCTCCTGGCCAGTCCCCAGAGGTGGAAGTCTGGGCGCTCTGTCTCTGATGGAGGAGGAGATGACCCAGCTTGGTGTTGCTCACCCGTCAGCCATGGCTGTCTCCAGACATCAGCTCTTGTCTTGTGAAGACACGTCTCACTCTTGGGCTGGTTCCTTCTGCTGTCCCCTGTCTTGTGGTTGGGAGGGATTTGCTCCACAAACAGCTTTGAAGTCGATTGCTGCAACTTCCCCGGCACAAGTGCTTTCAGCTCAGGTTTTATCTGCTAACGTGGATGCCTAAAATCGATTTGTATCCTAAAAGTGCCTATTTCTCTTCATTACAGAGAGACAGGCGTGCAGAATGAGTAGCTCAGATGTAGGTGTCTGCAGTTATTAAGTTAAGCAAGACGAATCCTGGTGTCAGCATCTCCCTTGGCTTTGCTTAGGGGTTTTGCTCCTTCTCCTGTAGTCACCTCATGGTGACTTTGGCGCAGGGTGACATTCCTGGGAGTCTTCAAACTTGCTGGATATTTTCTGCCTGAGATGCGACATCGCTTCCCAGGGGAAAAGCAGACTCTGGGGTCGTATTTCCCACACCGTGGCTTCTTTTGCCACAAGATGCATTTAACACTGATTCCAAAAGCACATAGGGTGTTGGCATTTCAGGTTGTTGCTTGTCCTGAGTCTCTGAGAGGGTGATGAAGAGAACCTTGCCTGGGTGACCCTTTTCAGTGACAAAACACACCTCTGTTATTTTATTCCTTGCTGATTTGGGGGCTGAGGAACAAGCTGTTACTGTTTGCAGATGTTTCTTGCGGTGTCCTTCATTGGCCGTGAGGAGCAAACAACATCACACATAATTGCATCTGTAAGGGACCTTCAACTAGATACTTCTACTTGATTCATCTTTAACGTTGCTGTCAGCTGAGGCACTTTGGGATGGTTCTGCTTTGTCAGGCTGGAAGATGAGACTCCATGGAGGTGTCTTCTCTTTCTCTCCCCACATCCCTCATCCCTGCTGTGATGTCACTGCTATAATGGTATGTGCATGGCCACTTAACCCCATAGGAGGAGAATACCTCAGATGCCTTGTCGCCCATGTCCTCTGTGGTTCCAGCCTCTGGATGGAACAAAGATGCAGAGGTTATTTCTGTCTGTGCAGAAGAGGCTGTTGTGGTTTGAGGGAAGGACTTGGGTGTTGGGGTGCCAGGGGCAATGACCCTGCAGAGCACGGCCAGCTCAGTTCATTGCTGCCATCTATTGCTGGGTGAAGGGAAGAAGCAAGGCTCGACTGCAAAAATTCAGAGGTGCAAACACCTGGGGAGCTTTGCTCAAAGTTTGCATCAGCGCTGGTTCTAAATCTGCCCAAAGCTGAGACCTCGATGGCAGGGCTGTCACTCTCCATTGCCCTGATCCATCAGGGACTTTCTTCTGCCTGGTGCCAGCAGTGATGGGCGTTACAGGAGGCAGGTTTTAAGGCTGGCAGTGGATTTTTGGGGGGGTTTCAGAGGCCAGGGTTTGCTAACTTTTAAACAAACTTTTACACGCTTCAGTCTTGGCTTTCTTGCTGCTTGGCCTTGGCCGCGCAGAGGACAGTTTGCCTGGCTAAGGTGAGCACAAGCGTGGGTGAAACTAGAGAGCCCACCCCAGCAAGACTTTTGTCCATCACTTCTCTGCAGGAGTAAGTATTTCTGAGGGGAAAGGGGGATCTCTGCCAGTAACAACGGCCTAAAATGCCCTCTAAGGGGCACAGGAGAAACCAGTAGTGCTGGTTTCTCCAGAGAGGTAACTCATTTCCTTGGTCTGTTCTTGGGCTCCCTCAGGTTTATGGCAGTACCTCCTTGCAGTGATTCCTCCCGCATCCTGCTGCCTTATTCCCGGCAGGCCCCTGCCATGTCCTCCAGCACCCATCACTTCTTCCTCTACCTGGCATTAGAGGGCACTCAAAGGAAACCTTCCCTCTCCTCCTGCTCCCCAGGCTCTGCGGGCTGCCAGCCAGCGCCTGCACCCACCCTGAGAGCAGAGGGCTCACCCCAAAGCAGGACCCAGCCGCAGCCTTCACCTTGCCCTCGCCCTCACCGCCTTGGTTTGGGTTTCTGGCTGCGAGCCGCTTGCGGTTTTGTGCCTGACATTTGGGAAGTGGCATCTGCAGCGCTGATAAATACCACGCGCTGCCTTTTCCCCCTGACTCGCCCTCCGTCTCCTCCTAATTGACATCTTTGGATCTTGTCTCCGTTTGACAAATCAGGCTACTTATTATAAGTGATGACATGTATAAATATTGCAGGCATTCGTTTTACGTCTGGATACCCTGATAATAAAAGCTATCAGAATCTCTTGTCCCCCACACCCCACCCCGGCCCTTGCATAGCAATCACTACCAAAGGGTTTTCTCCTCCATCACCAGAGCAGGATGTGGAGATGGAAGTGTGTCTGTGACAGCAAGATTTCCCTCTTGCACCAGGGGAATGTGGTTTCGGGCAGTAAAACTGCTTTTTCTTAGACTAATGGCAACAGCAGCAGCACAGTGAGACTGTGTGGGGTGCGTGTATGTAGCCGGGGGAATCTTACAGGAGCCCTTTGGCTTGCAAAATTCTGCATTTGGTGAGTCGGGGTGTCTGGGGTGGCCACAGTGAGTGGCAGCAGGTGCTGTTGCTGGTCAAGGGTGAGGTTTTGATTCATGGGTGCTGTCTCTGTGCCTTACGTGAGCCCACTTGGTGCTGGGGGAGCCTGGAGCCAGCACCCAGCTAGGTTCTACTCCTGCCTCCTCGCTAGCGCACTGGTGGCTCTCCTGGGCTGAGGCTGTCAAATTGCAGAGTATTATTTTTAGCCTGATTTCCTGAGGAAAAGCAGCTTATGCGATTGTACTGTCTGTCAGCGCTTTTCCTCCCACCAGCCTCCTCTTAACAAGTTTTGAACCCCTTGTCAAATTTACTGGGAGGGATAGAGAGCTCCAAGACATGAAGTTCCTGCACGTTTTCCTGCAAATTAGCAGCTGGGACCACCTCCTCAAAGGAGAGGGATGATGCTGGGTCACCGCACCCCTGAAAGGGGCGGAAGGAGATGCTGGGGAAGGTGTGAGACGAGACAGTGGGAACGGCCTCTCCACAGAAGGCTTAATATCTCAAATATAGATATTAAGCGCTCATGCCTTAATTAAAGTTAATTTCTGGGAGAGGCGTTTTATTACAAAAGATTTCTCCAGCTCAGGCGTGTCCACGCCATCTGCTTGGAGCTGGCAGTGGCAAAGCCCTCAACCCTGCTGGCAGCAGGGACCGGCTGTGAGAATCGGCCCTTCTCAGGAGAAGGATGAGCTCAACAGAAAAGCCTCTTTTCTTTCCTTCCGCCTCTTACTCTAGGTTATTATTGACAGTAATTTATTAATTTTTTTGAGAGCCAAGTGCTGCTGCTGGCAGGGGAAGGTGCAGAGCTTAATCTCCTGTGACTTTCTTTTCAACAGGACATGAAGCTGTTGGAGCAGGGCCAGAGGAGGCCACAAGGATGATGCGAGGGCTGAAACCCCTCTGCTGTGAGGCCAGGCTGAGAGAGTTGGGGATGTTCAGCCTGGAGAAGAGAAGGCTCCGGAGAGACCTTATTGCGGCCTTTCAGTATCGAAAGGTGGGGACAGACTTTTTAGAAGGGTGTGTTGTGACAGAACAAGGAGTGGTTTTAAACTAAAAGAGGAGCGATTTAGGCTAGAGAGAAGAAATAAATCCTTTACGCTGAAGGTGCTGAGACATTGGCCCAGGTTGCCCAGAGAGGTGGTCGATGCCCCATCCCTGGCACCATTGCAGGTGAGGTTGGCCGGCGCTCTGAGCAACCTGCTCTAGTTGAAGCTGTCCCTGCTCACTGCAGGGGGTTTGGACTAGATGACCTTTAGAGGTCCCTTCCAACCCAAACGATTCTGTGGTTCTATGATTCCTCAGTGTGTGTTCTCTGATGGCTACTAGTGAGGTTGAGCAGGCTGCCCTTCATGGGGCTATTGCTGTCTCCTTTGTCCAGCTGTTTATTTTCATTAAGCTTTCAGGAACATAAGTAGTTTGCAATTTCTACCCTATGTCAAAATTGGATGAAAGCTGTTAAACAG
>JAVSBS010008561.1:44302-55532 GCA_033124195.1 Coracias cyanogaster
GCAGGTGAGGTTGGCCGGGGCTCTGAGCAACCTGCTCGAGTTGAAGCTGTCCCTGCTCACTGCAGGGGGGTTGGACTAGGTGACCTTTAAAGGTCCCTTCCAACCCAAACCATTCTATGATTCTTTGATAAGATGAAGAGCTTGCAGTCCCTAAAGGGTTGCATTCTGCAAATGTCCACCCTGCTAAGTATAAAACATCCTTTCTATCCTTTCTACCCAAGTCAGAGTTACTTTAAACACCCCTGAGTGACCAGCCCTGTTATCCCTTTACAGCCAGCGTAAGAGAAAGGCAGGACCAGAAATTGCTTTTTCATTGGCTCTGCGGGGGAGGCCTGTAGCTTTAGGAGATGATTGGAATGAAACCAGTCCCTGATGAATTAATTGCAAGGGTCAATGTCTGTAGTTAATAAGCTAAAATTGCCTATAGTTATCCAGCTGAGTCTTTCATGTCAGCCAGAAGATGTGTGTGAGGCAGGAGCCATCTAATACATGGACTGGGTTTGTTTGGTGATTTTTTGTTTTCCCTCCCTGCTGGCAAGTAATTTTTCAGTGGTCACATGGACAAGTATGTTTTTGACATTTATCTGGGTTTATCTAAGATCTAGTTTTGCCTCTCTTCCTCCTTGCTGGTTTTATTTTGGTTTTGGTTTTTTTTTTTTTTCAGTTAGGTGTTTGGAATAACTTGACTTAATGACACATTTTCAGCACTGATTTCAGTGATGACAGTTATTAACAGTTTCCCGATAAGAAACAGGTGTTTCAGCATGGTCCATCAGGCAGGAGAAGAACAATGCCTCCCCAATGTCATCGTTCATGATGTATTCAATGACTGCTAGCTTTTTTTTTTTTATGAAGATTTTATTCAACCTCATAGGTAGCATTTACTATTTAGTATGCAGGCTTTGGGCAAGCTAGTGGAGTGGAAAACCTTTTAATTTCTTTTTAATGCAAACATGGATCTTGCAAGACCTTGTCAAGCGACTGGAATGGGCGCAGGCTCTTGCTTATGTCTCTCAGCATCACTTGGTGGTCCCCTGCAAGAAAATAATGGGTGCTTCTCCTGGGAGTTGTGGTTCAAGGGACAGGTCTAAGCGTGAAGGAGTCGAGGCAGTTCTCCTGGCTACCTCTGTTTTGCAATGAGGAGCCACACCTGGATGGTTTGGGTAGAAAACCGTAGTATAATAGGGGCATTGCAACAGCTCCTGGGTTCTGCTGCTACTTCTCATGCTTTCCCATGGATGGATAGGTAAGGAACGAAGGACAGGTTGAACAGGCCTTTGAGCAACCTGGTCTGGTGGAAGGTGTTCCATGGCAGGGGATTGGAACTACATCATCTTTAAGGTCCCTTCCAACCCAAATGATTCTCTGATTCTATGAAATAGCCTGGATAGTTTTTTCAGACAAAGTGTGAACATGGATCACTTGCCTTCAATATGCAGGTGGGTTTGCTGATCATTTTGCTTGGCCAAGACCTGTACTGTGTATTTCTCATAGTCCCCTGCTCCCTCTTTGCTGCTGTTCACATTTCTGCCATATCCACTCTCTCTCTGTTCTTCATCTGATCTCGCAGTGAAGAGCACGAAAGGCCTCAGGCATGGTGTGGGCACTGTGCAGAGCTTGGCTGCACACAGAGAAGGAATTCCAGCACAGCGAGGTTGGAAGGAACCTCTGGAGATCATCTCATCCAACCCCCCTGCTAAACCAGGGTCACCCAGAGCAGGGTGCCCAGGATCATGTCCATGTGGGTTTGGAATCTCTCCAGAGAAGGAGACTCCTCACAGCAAGGAATTTTTTCCTCCTGTTCAGATGGAACCTCCTGGGTTCCAGTTTGTGCCCATTGTTCCTTGTCCTGTTGCTGGGCACTGCTAAAAAGAGTCTGGCCAAAGGAGAATGGGCAAAACTTCATCTCTCTCTGTGTTGCCCGTGCAGTGAGATTGACTGGAGAGAAGCTGCTGCAGCTGCTGATGGTTGGATCCCACCAATGTGCTGCGCAAGTCTCATGGTCTCTGGATGTTCTCCTGGTGCTCAGAGAGAAAGAAGCGAATGTGAGGTAGGGTAACCATGCTGGACCTTTTCCGCATCCTGTGCAGGAGATATTCCCAGCAAGAGCTGCTCTTTCTGTGATTCCGTGGGATTGGCTATCTGGACATCTTGTAGATGGCAAAGTGGATATTGTTGGGTATCCTTTGAGGGACAACTTTCTGTGTCCTTTGGCTTCCGTAGGAGGCAGGAAGAGACAGAGCCCTCAGTTCTTGGACTGCTACCTGAAGAATTTAGTAATGGGCATCTTCTCTGCTTCCTCATTGTCTGAAGCTGCTGTGGTCCAGCTTTGAGTGCAGTGTAGGGCCATGCCCACCTGGCCTTGCCGGAGTGGTTCTGTGAGCCTTAAAAACAGGACTGGGAAACTTGCACCCTCTTGCACCTTTATTTTATACCACAACCCATAGATTTGTACCACAACCTATAGGTTTTATTCTGCAACCTATTAACTTCCCATCACTGTTCAATGTCACAAAGGGGTGGATCAGTGTAGGGCTCACCAAAGGTGCTTGATAGGTCCCCTTGGTCTTCAGCAAGGCAGTGCCACTTCTCACCCCAGTCCTACTGCTTGGGCTCTCTAGTGAACGTGGAGGAGAAATGAAACCCAAAAGATTAATTGGTGATAAATAATGCATTTTGTTCCCACCTAAAGGCTGTTTTATCTCCATAGTCTTCATTCCTCCCGTGACAGGGAGCTGAGTGTTAATAGCTATTTGTCACCCATTGCAGTGTTTCAACAGCCAGTGTGGAGTTACACTCAACTAATCCATCCGTGCCACAGGTGGGGCTTCCCGTTCTTGTTTCCTTTCCAAAAATGACAAAAAAAAACCCCAAACCCCCAAATTTCTGCTCTCCTGTGGTGACTTTTCACAGCAATTTCTCCAAGTGAAAGAGTTAATGAACATTAAACATCCTTTTTCCTGGGGAAGGCAGTAATTGGGAGTGAAGATAGTGTCCTAAAATCTCCCTGTACGTGTATATGTGCACACAGAGCCCCTTCAAGGCTGAGTGGAACTGGAAGCGATAGTTACCAGTATGATATTTAAATGAGCATTTATTACCATAAACCGTTTGGATTTTAATGTCTCCTTCCGTACAGTATGTAAATCAGGGCTGAAGTGGGCTTGGGAGCATGCACTGGGCCTCTGGCGTTGTGGCTGCAAGGGTTGATTTTCAGTACTGGGATTTAGCCGCCTGGTTTCTGTTCCTCTTAATGGGAGTGATGGGACCAAACCTTGGCCACCACAGGGAAGGTTTCTCCTCTCATCTTCAGAGACAGCCCTGCCACGAGGACAGCTTGTGCTCGCTTTCCCATTCCAGCTCCCTACTTGGGGAGGATGCTGGCTAGCTGCCAAAATGCCTCAGGTTTGGGTCTGGATGGAGGGTTGTCTTGCTGTTGGTGTGAGGTAGCAGCTCTTAGATTTTATTGGGTGCTAAGGGGGCTTTATGGGCTCCAAACCGTGAGAGATTTAGGCTAGAGAAAAGGAAGAAGTTTTTTACACTGAGGGTGGTGAGACCCTCCCTGGCCCAGGTTGCCCAGAGAGGTGGTCAATGCCACGTCCCTGGAACCATTCCAGGTGAGGTTGGACAGGGCTCTGAGCAACCTGCTCTAGTTGAAGCTGTCCTTGCTCACTGCAGGGGGTTTGGACTAGATGACCTTTGAAGGTCCATTCTAATCCAAAATGTTCTGTGATTTTATGAGCGATACAATTCCAGGGTCCATGGTTTGCTGGGCAGTGCTGTACCTACATCCACACCCTTCATCTCCTGTTCTCCCTCCATCCAGCCTTGCCTGCAGCCCCAAGCAGAGGGGAAGGGACTTCTCACAAAACTGCTGGAGTTGGGCAGATCTTCAGGCACGTTGTATATCTTCCCAGCCCCCTTCTTGTCCTTCCTCTTTGCTCCCCTCTCCCTCTATGGGACCTAGTTTGCCTTGCAAAGTGGTCTCATTATAAATGCATCAGCCTCTGCTGGTCTCACACTCTCAGCCTTCATTTAGCCCTCCAAGCTCGATTACATCTGAGGATGTCTTGGGGTAATTAAGTAATATTAGAACATTTTCTTTTCTATTTTTTCCCCTTCCCTAATGCAGCTTTCAAAGCACAAGTCTCAGCTCTCACCCACTGGAGCCCACTTCTCCGAGCCTCTGAATTCTCCCTAATGTACCTCGCCATGAATGAAGGCTAATTACATTTCTGAAAGATGTCATTAGTGTCATATTCATGCTGGGTTTCAGAAAGCTGGTGTGCAGCGGGGAATGCTCCCTTAGGTGTCTTTCAGCTTCACCACGCGTGAGTGCCGTCAGCAAAGAGTGGGGTTCAAACCAGCCAGGCTTTCTGGGCAGCGAAGGGGAGATGCTTTGGGCTCTGTTGTGAGCAATCTCTTTTCTTAGATGTTTTGCATCCTTCATCTCCGGAGCTCATCATGGTTTACAAATATTAACTAATTAAGCCTCTCAGAGCTCCTGTGAGATAAGTAATTGCTACTCTAATGATTGGCATTATATCCACTCTCTTCTCTGAGTGTTGGACAGTGCTATTCTCTGCAGAGGAATAAAGAAGCATGTCTTAAGCATGCGAAAAGATAAGCAATACTTTTGGATTATCCGGCCATCTAACTTGCTGGCTGGTGGCCAGAAATCTGGAGCTGCCATAACAGGTGGCCGTGGCATTGTTTTTGAAGCCTGCAGTCCACGTTCCTCCCTCTTATGCCTGTATAAACCTCAGTGAGCTCTACTGACTTCAGTGGAGGCTCCTCAGAAGCTTCCCCAGAGTGAGGAGGAACCAGAATTTGTCTATTTGGGTAGCTCATTGTTTACATCATGGATGAGATGTTAGTTCACAAGGAAGCAAAAAGAAAATGGTAGATACGTTATTATTTTTTTCTTTCTCACTAGGTTGTTGCAAGGACATCGTTCTGGTTTTGCACTACCACTGCTTGCCCGTTCAACCCAGCGTGAGGTGGCCACCAGGCTCCCACAGGTGAGCACTGCTTTTGGGGGTATTAGATGCTTTTAAAAAGTCGTGTATAATTTAGAGTAAAATTGCCATTAAAATGCTCGTTTGTTTTGTACTGTGTTGCTTTTTGTTGTCCTGGAGAGATGCATTAGCTCTGTTAGTGGGGCTGGATTTTGCTGCCTCTGGAAAAGGTCTGCTATCCCAAGTGGTACCTCTGTGGGGAACCTGATGTCCCTCTCTGCTTGCCTGGCTTTTTGGGGCACTGCCGGGACAAGGGCACTGCCTGGCGTGGCACAGGCTCGCTGCAGATCAGAAGGGGATAGTAAAGGATGTTGCAGCCCAGCACTATGTGCAGACAGTAGCAAGATACTTGGCACTTTATCTTCCTATCTTCCACTTCAATGACCACCCGATTTCATTCTGCTCTTTGACCCTGATATTGGGTGCCTTCTTGGCCATGTATGGAAGGTTACATTGCAGTCCAAGATATCTCACAAGCTTCTTCGGTTGTTTGATTTATTTTTTCCCCTTGCAAGTAGATTTTTGGCCAAAAGGGTAAGCAAGAACCAGAGGGAAGTAAAACCTGGCTTTATATAATGAGCTTTTGTAAAGACATAGAATCAAATCGGTTAGAAAAGATATTTAAGATCATCAAGTCCAGCCATTAACCCAGCACTGCCAGGTCACCACTAAACCATGTCCCTCAGTACCACATCTCCACAAGTTTTCAATCGCTCCAGGGATGGGGACTCCACCACTGCCCTGGGCAGCCTCGGCCAGGGGAAGACATTTTTCCTCATGTCCAACCTAAACCTCCCCTGGCACAACTTGAGGCTGTTTCCTCTTGCCCTATTGCTTGGTTGTTGGGAGAACAGACCCACCCCCACCTGGTTTCAACCACCTTTCAGAGAGTTGTTGAGAATGTCTCCCCTGAGCCTTCTTTTCTCCAGGATGCCTCTGTTGGAGAAAAAGAAAAACTGCTCAGAGGTCTGTAGCACTGTCTGATTTGTGATGGGTAGCTGGCCTTGGAAGCATTAAACCAGAGGCAAACAATGCAGAGCCATCTTCATCCTTGAGCATCTCTGCTACAGCCTCCTGGCTTTTAGGAAAACATGCATCTGAGAGGCTTCCTTCTTCTTGGAGGGATTCCTCACCTCTCTCTGCATCTGCTGCAGCTGGTTTCCAGTCTTGGCTAAAGGGTCCTCCTTGTCCCTCCTCTCTGAACAGGCGCGTGGTGCCACCAGGAACCCTGATGATCCCAAACAGGGCTGTAGATGGCTGTGCTTTGCAGGGATGGATGGGCAGACCGGCTTTTCTGTTTCCTACACTGATATATTGGCTGTGCTAGTAAAGTCAGGCTGCCCTGGGAAGTGTTGTACTGAGAAGCTAATTGTCCGAGGTGTGGGAATCTCAGGCTTTCCCACAGACTCTGCCTCCCCAGCCCTGGCCAAGCTGCCAGCTCTCTTCTGTCTGGAAATGGAGATGGATGTTGATTGAAAGGCTCGGTTTAATTTTGGGGTGAAGGTGGGATTTGGACTGGGAGACAGCTGCAGGGGGACCTGCTGTGTGCAGGGATGGACCAGAGGAGAAGCCTGGAGTTGCAGGCCCAGTCTGTGCCCCAGAAAGCAGGGGCAGCTGACAGAACCCCGGCAGGGAGATTACTCCAGGCGAAAGGAAGCGTGAGTCACAGACACAGAATTTGGGGCAGGGAAAAACCCAGGCTGTACCAGCCTGGTAGGAGGGAGAGTCCTAAACCCGCTCATTTCTGTACACTGAGATAAGCCCAGGAACTGGCGTTAGCTCTGGCCTGTACAATCCCATCTGTGATCAGCTGGCAGGGTTTTTACATAGACCCAACCTGACATTAAAACCTCTTATTTTCTGCTCTGTAATTTAAAAGCTGTCCTGCTGAAGTCAGAGTCCTGGCAGTGCCCAGGAGCAAAGGGACAGGAGGCAGGAGCTGAAACTTGGTAGCTGATCCAGCTGCTCCTGGCTCAATGGTGTCAATCCAAAGAGGTGCTGTGACTTCACTACAAGCACCACGTGTTATTTGGCCAAATTTCTGAAAGACTTCTGTAGCCTCTGATCAGCTGCAAGCCAGGGCTGTGTGTGTTCCCACCAGTGTCCCATCTGTCCCAGGTCAGGGAACCGCAGCCTCCGCTAAGGTCCTGGGGGTCTGGTGAGGCTTCCCAGTGTGAGAACAAACACCTAATCTCTCCATGGTCGTCTAAAGTTGAGGCAGGAAAAGCTGGAAGGTAAACAAGAAACTTTCCTGAAACTTTTTAGACCTCTTGAGGTTGTCCATACTCTAATGACACATTCTGCAGATTACAGAACCTAGTAATTACAGCTAATAAGTCCAAAATGTGTAATTACCCTATAAGCACTTGGAGCTAGAAGGCAGAATGAGGGTGGTGGTAGCACACTTGTTAGGTGATTTATGGCTTTCCCTGTTTGGTTGCAAAATCCTGGAGCAGCAGAAAGTGTGGCTTCTCTTTTCTCCAGCCTCCATCCTCATCAGCACTGTGTGACGGGAGGAAGCCAGCGCATTTTCCTGTATCCATTGCTTGGCCAAAACAGCTCCAAAATCTGTTTTCCTTCCCTTAAGAGAGATGATCCCTACTCAGATTTTCAGATCTGGAGTGGGAGGCTCTTGAGGAGAGGTTGTATTTGTTTTCTTTCTTCCCACTACTTTGCTTTCCTTCCTAATTAAAGTAGCTCTTTTGTCAGTCCCTGAATTTCTTTCCACCCTCCAGTTTTTCCAGAGAAGCTTCTTAACATTTTTTGCCTCTAGTCAATACACAATTTACATGCAATAACTTTATCCAGAGAGAAGGGAAGCAGCTGTCAGGGTTTCTCCTGTAATTTTGGTGTGCTGTAGACATCGACTGAAGGTCAATGTGAGCTTGACTGTGACTGATTTTTACCGTCTTTGGGCAATCCATTGGCAAAATGCAAGCTTTGGGAAACCTTGACTCAACACTGGCCATAACAGATAGAGTTGTGCAACCTGCCAAGCACGTTGTGAAGCTGGCTTCCTTGGCAATACTGCTCATGGCAAAGCTTCCTCTGATGTTCAGGCAACCCTGCCTGGTGGAAGGAGGGGACTCTGCACCTCTGTGGGGCATGATAGATATCCTGACGGATGCTATTTTTCTTGATTATATGGGTAGTGGGTGCTTTGATAGCAGGTGAAGCTGGTACCTGTTCAGCGAGTGAGGAGAAGAGCTCCATTAGGCTCCCCTGGGGAGAGCAAGGCAATTCTGCAGAGAGGACCTTGTGCTGTGGGAGCATGCACGTTGTTTCACCTGCCTCCCAGCCAGGCTCATGCTCATCTGTCTCCTGTCACTTGAGATCCTGCTGTAACCTCTTCAGCATCCCTCTGGCTGTGGCTGTACTGGTATGGCTCCCACTGGAAAGGGGACAAAAGGACAGAGAGCAGGAGGGGCAGGAGAAGATACTAGCAGGGACCAGAAGTCGTCTCCATCTGCAAAGATCACAGAATCCCAGCATGCTAGGGGTTGGAAGGAACCTCTGGAGATCTTGTCCAACCCTCCTGCTAAAGCAAGATCACCCAGAGCAGAGTGCCCAGGATTGCATCCAGGCGGGTTTGGAATCTCTGCAGAGAAGGAGACTCTCTGGGCAGCCTGGGCCAGGCTCTGACACCCTCACAGCAAAGAAGTTTTTCTTCCTGTTCAGATGGAACATCCCGGGCTCCAGTTTGTGCCTGTTGTCCCTTGTCCTGTCGCTTGGCACCACTGAGAAGAGTCTGGCCCCACCTTCTTGACCCCTGCCCTTTAGCTCTTGATCAGCATTGAACTTATGGCAGGAGTGTTTGAAAGAAGACTTGTTAGGGGATGTAGGTGAGTTCAGTGTTGGCCTGTGTGGTCAGGCAACTGCTGGCAGCATAAAATGATGATGGCTGAACCAGCACAACAGTCTCTCGGCCTTTCCTCATCACAGAGATGTTCCTGTCCCCTCAGCATCTTTGCAGTCTCTGCTGGACTGTCTTTAGTAGTTCCTTGTCTCTCTTGAACTGGGGAGCCCAGAACTGGACACAATACTCCAGATGTGGCCTCACTAGGGCAGAGTAGAGGGAGAGGAGAACCCCCCTTGACCTGCTGGCCGTACTTCTTATGGTGAGACTTCTTAAGATGAAACTTTGGGAGATGGATGTCATCCTCTGTGCTCATGTGTACCCTCACCCTCCTGTCAGCGTTGCCCAGGAGGAGTGGATATGCCCAGTGGGAATGACCCAGGCCACTCTACACCATTTTTGAGTGTCCCATGATGTCTTGTGGCAGCAGGATCAGTTGGGGACACTCCACCTGACATGCGTAACAAGCAGGGAGGCTCAGACTCACGGCCATTTGGCATCTTATTAATCACATTTAATGGGTAGGTTGCTTTAGCGTTGATCATTTTAAAAATTCCGTTGGAAAGGTTACCTGTATAATTACAGGTATAAATCTCAGGGACGTTCTTGCCAAAACAAATGGAGCGTCTCATGCTCAGGCCAGGGGTGAACCCAAAGAAGCTGTAAAAAGGGTTTGCAATGATGGGCCAGGAACACTGCACCTGGCATGGGGCTGAGAAGAGCCGTGTAACTTCAGAAGTAAATGAGGCATTTGGGTAGCTGGAAAGGGTTCCTGCAGTGGTACAAAAGCTGGAGCTATTGACCTCCAGGCTTCGGACATTAGGCGATGCCTGAGTAGGCAGAGGTGGGGAGGAAGCCTGTTCCCAGCCACATGATTGCTACAGGGAGGGATGTGGGTGACCTCAGCATGTTTTGGACTTGACCAGCCCTGCCGCCTGGTGCTTACTGGTTTGATGGCAAAATTGGGAAAGGCTCCAAATCTGCCTCCAGCTGATTCTGGTAATATCCAGGCTCACATAGCAGTCAGAGCTGGTGTTGGCAGCACTTCTCAACAGTGTCATGAACGTCCTTGAATGCAGATTTGGAAGACATCACACAATGTGTAAGCGTGGCCCAAAGGGTCCCAACTAACAGGGCTGGAGCACGCTCAGATGGTGAGGAGTCAGGAGGTACCTCTTCCTGAAGGGCCTCAGGAACCTGAGGATGACCTGTTTATGAAGCAGATCTTCTAGGAAGTGCTGATAAATATCCTTTGTTAGCAGCAGAAATTCCTGTATAGGATGCTGGGTGAGTAGTTGGAAGAAGAGGTGCTGATTTGAGTTTTTGGTCTGTGCCTGTGCTCAGCACAAAGGATTAGTCACGGTCCACACTCTCATAACAAATTAAGGTGCAAGGACAACAGTATATTAGAAGGAAAATATTTTATATTAGCAGTAAGAAGAAATATTAAAGACTTCAGCGTTTTGGATTGCTAATTGCAGGGTGTGCTAATTACAAAGCAAGCAATACAGGCCCTTATATAAACTCCAGTGCCCAGAGCTTACGTTATGAATAGCAAGAAGACTACATGGGACATCAACTTGATGAAGCCATGACAAACATCTAAAACCACTTAAAATAACTCGTCTGAAACCATCCTGATGTCTCTGTGGTATCCCAGTTAATCACAGCCCTCTCTAAAAGCCCTGCCTGGGTTTTGTCTTCTACGCTTACGTTAGTTGCTTCCAACTCTTTCATCATCCTCATCTATAAATTCAGACTGCTCTTAAATAAGACTGGTGCCACACAAAATCACTTCTCCCATCCCCGTGCACTGTCTAACGATATTCCCTTATCCCTTTATATAACTGAATCAAGCCTGACACTTAAAGCACTCCCTTAGGGAAGTTATTGAATTTAACAGGGCTGAAACCAACAGGGTTCTAGAGAAATGCTCTAAAAACCGGTGCAAGATAATGGAAAACAATATCCTTTCTATAAGATTCTGAACCACCCTATAAAATTCTATGAGAAGAATGAAATTCCGTAGGATTTTTTTGCCCATAAAGGCTAATTATGAGCAAATTGGCCCCGGTGCTTTTATTGCTGAGCCCCAAAAACTCAGTGGATACTGCTATCCTGCTTTCACTTCCCAGGCAGCAGGATATTTCCACTCTACTCCTTAGCAAGTCATTCTCAATTCGATCCCAGATGAGATCTTGTCCAATCCAGACCTGTGGTACAAAGTTCTGCTGGGACTTGCTCCTCAACCTGCTTTTCCCTGTAAGTCCCTCACCTTCCCATATGCCCCATCCTGGCACCATTGCAGGTGAGGTTGGCCGGGGCTCTGAGCAACCTGCTCTAGTTGAAGCTGTCC
>JAVSBS010008561.1:60766-72391 GCA_033124195.1 Coracias cyanogaster
GGGGCAGCCACCACCTCTCTGGGCAACCTGCGCCAGGCTCTCACCACCCTCAGCATCAAACATTTCTTCCTTCTGTCAAGCTTAAATCCCCCTCTTTTCATTTAAACCATCCCCCCTTGTCCTGTCCCAACAGGCCCTGCTCAAAAGTCTGTCCCCATCTTTCTTCTAGGCCCCTTTGAAGTCCTGCAAGGCCCCAAGAAGGTCTCCCCAGAGCCTGAGATAACCGTTTTGCATTTTTTCTAAAGCACTTTAGTCTCCAGTTTCACTCTTCTGGTTTTCACATGGAAAGACTCAGAGCAAGAGAAGTTGGTAGACGAGCTGATCTGCCTCTAAAGTGATGCTCTTAATTAAAGAAGCAGCAGCAGTAACCAACTCGGGTCTGGAAACCCAACAGGAATCTTGGAAACTGAGCTGAAGGTGGGAAAAGTAGGCTCTGCGTGAGAAGGAATGTTTAGTTCTAATTAGGTCTGCCAGTGAGATGTGATGGTATCAGGCTGGGGGCCGGGAATCCCAGCGGATGCCTCTCCGAAGCCACGCCGTGGCAGGTGTCTCTGTGTGAACATCAGTTCGTTAAGGCTGTTCATTAAGGTATTCAACAGATGCTGCGCTCACCAGCCGCTGTTAAAACTAGTTCTCAATTATCCGACAAAAGGCTGTGATAAAACGTGTGTTCAGACAGACAGACGGACGTGTCCTCGGGGATGTCAGCGCTCTGCTGAAGCCCCAGGTCACGTGCGGAGCCGCAGGGATGTGCCGCAGGGATCTGCAGCTCCGCGTCTCGTGCCTCGGACGTCCCAGCAAACAGGTTTCTGTTCCGCGCGACCACGTCGCTCCTGGGAAGAGCCCAGTTCTTTTGATCGGGTTTCATTTCACAGCAGCATCACATTGAGAAGCAGCCTCTGACTGGTAGAGTAGAATTGAATCGAATCATTTTGGTTGGAAAAGACCTTTAAAATAATGGAGTCCAACCATTCCCCAGCCCTGCCAGGGCACCACTGACCCATGTCCCTCAGCACCACATCTCCACGGCTTGGAAACCCCACCAGGGATGGGGACTCTGGAGAAAGCCTACCTTTAAGGGGTGATACCATCATTGTTGGAGCATACGTCCTTTACTGGTGTGGTTTCTAACACTTTGGCACTAATTCTGTGTTGTGCTTCTGATTTTAAAACCTTTTTTTGTGGTATTTCAGGCTGTGCCGTAGCCTTTTTATCAGGGCTGGCCAGACATGCCTTTGTGTTCATCTTAAAATATCTTCAATTATGTGTTCACATTAAAACACAGTCACTGTGTGCCCAGAAGATGGCCTGTCGGGAAAACCAGGGGAAAACAAGGAATTCCTTTCACGATTGTCATAGGGTGACATCTTCATAGGTTCTGCTCTCCGACTTTTGTAACTTCAAGTTATTATAAAATAGTTACTGAAGAACTCTATGCCTTTTCTCTGGCAGTATTAGTACTTAGCTAAATGAAAAAAAAACAGATTTATACAGGGTAGTGATAGCAAAGAGTGAGATTGAAGGCTTCTAAAGGAAAGAGAAATATATTCTTCATGCTTTAAAAGTAGAGATTTATGGGGATATTCTGACAGAATCGTGGCCAAATCTTTTTCAGTGATGTGTCTGCCCTACAGCTTCCCTGTCAAACACGAGTTCTAGCACAGGCACTTTAAAAACGTTGGTCCAGGTGCCCAGCTTTCTGCCCGCTGGTCATTTCAATGTGAAAATCCTGAGCACGGGCACAACAGCTTTACAGAAAGCAGCAAACAACCAAAAGCAAGAGAAACCACAGGCCAAAACCTCTCTAAGGGTTCACGAGGCTCCGTCATGGAGAGGAGTGATGCTGGGAGAAGTAAATTTATACGCTGTCCTACTTCTTTTCATTCTGGTGTTTGGGCTAATAACATTTCTTTTCATGATGCTAACCAATTTTTTCGCTAAATGGTTAATACTGTTCTTTTAATAACGTCTAAAGTTTCCCCCCGCCTTTTGGAATCTTTCTAAAATCTCAGGAAACTCGGTTCCTCTCACCCTACCCAACCTTACTCTTAGTGGCATGAATGCGGTCGGTGAGCGGGGCAGCTCGGAAATCAGGTCACTACCGCTGATGCATTAAAAAGACGTAGCTCGGAGAGAAGCACCAAGAATCTCTAAAACCGTAGGATGGGAGGAGGGAGATACTCAGCAGAGCGCGCTGCTTCTTTTTCCAGGATTCTGAAGGAGTGGAAATCATGCTGGGAGTTTGTGCAAGCGGTCTCTTGATATATCGAGACAGGCTCAGAATAAATAGATTTGCTTGGCCAAAGGTTCTGAAAATTTCCTACAAGAGGAACAACTTCTACATCAAAATCCGACCGGGGGAGGTAAGGGCATCCTGGCACTTTAGTGAATGAACCTTTTACAAAGAAACGTGTTCTCATTGATTTGTTGTCACATCGTACAAGGCTTTAACATTCCTCTCCATTTATATGTATTTCTATCTCCGTCTATATCAATTTGTGCTCTTTAGGAAATATTAGGTAAATATTTAAAATACGGGTAGAACCTTCTTTGGTGTCTTCCTGTTTACGTCCATGAACTAACGCAAAGAATAAATCTGGCCATCTGCTTGTAGAAAGCTCATCCACGTTATGAACACTTGGGGATTTAAAGTCACAGATTCACAGAGCGCTCGTTATCCCCTGTCAGGTTGTTTATTGAATTAATGCCTGTTCCTCGTACCCACCAAGAGATGTAGACAGCCCATCCCACATTTTAGAAGCATGTCAGACTAGCTGGAGTCGGAGCAGAAATCCAGGGACAGGCTCAAGCATCATCCATGGTTCAGCATTTCTGGTCGCCGCAGGCCTGAGCCCTCCAGGCCCAGGGGAGCTGGTGGGCTGGCTCTGGAGAAGGCGGTGGGAAGTCTCGTTCAGGGAGTGCCCTCTCGTGGCAAATCCCAACCTCAGGGCTGGAGCACGCACTAACCCAGGAATCAGGTGATGAATCCCAGGAGAAATCCCAGGAGGAGCATCCCAAGTAAAGGAGCATCTCCATTTTAAGTGCTGGTACATAATGGGACTCTGATAGATGAAGAGCCCCTGTCCGTTTTAGAAGGTGGGGCTGCAGAGCAGGACAGAAATCACCCGGATGAGGATTTTCTGGCATCTCTGCCTTAATGCACTGAGGCAGTTGGGAATCCTGAGCCAACAGCCTGACCTCCTAAGTGACCTGGGAAATGTGCTGGGGTCTCCCACTCAACCCCAGGGCCTGAGCCCTTTTTTGGAGCCTTAAACCAGAGTCCACAAACCTGCCTCTCAGCAGACACAGTTTTAATAACCAACTTCCCAGTCTTGAGTTTGAGGTTTTTTTTTAAAAAGGCACAAACAGCCGCTGATGTTCCCAGGGCCTGCCCTCAAGCTCTCCACCACTGAAGCCCAGTTGAGCTCTGCTGGTCTGGTCCTGTGACCAGGTCATAGTTCCTTAGGCAAAATAATCAATGCAGTCTCCTCCCAAATCACATTTGGTGGTGATGGGATTCACCACAGAACCCCAGCATGCTGAGGGTTGGAAGGGACCTCTGGAGACCACCTAGTCCAACCTCCTGCTAAAGCAGGGTCACCTAGAGCAGGACCATCCCATGTTTTGCTTATAGCATAGAATCGTAGAATCACAGAATCCGTATGGTTGGAAAGGACCTCCAGGATCATCAGGCCCAACCATCATCACAACATCTCCCTAACCACTAGACCATCGCCTCAAGTGCTACATCCACTCATTTTTTTAAACACCTCCAGGGATGGTGACTCCATCACCTCCCTGGTCAGTCTCTTCATCATCATTGTTTTGTTGTTTCCTGCCTTGTTTCTCTGGCAGCTCCCTGGACAGATCCAGGCTTCCTCCCCAGCACCCTCTGCCCACCTTCCCCCCACCACAGCAGCACCATTTCACCCGCTCCTCCTGTAGCCATCGACATGTTACAGAGGTTGTAGCTGGTACAGCTTTTGTACCTGGCATACAGAAATCTCCAGGACAACCTAGAAGGGTCTCTTTGCATCCCCAGCTGACTTTTTTCAATCACCTGTCTTTTCCTCATCCCCCCCAGGAGATAAATGAGCTAAACCCTTTTATTTTCTCTGATGTAGAAACTGGGAAGGAAATATAAACCCAAGCTAAAAAGCTTGACTTTCAGATGTTCGCTGCTGATTAGCTCCACCCACGTTTCAGAATCCGTATCCCTTTTTAGGGTGAGAGAAAAGCAGTCTGGGGTATTTGCAGCCTGATTTTTATTAATTTTTCCTCCTCTTTCTTTCCCTCCTTGTCCAGTAGCTGCAAAATACATTGGCTGTGCTTTTTTTATAGTGCCCTAGACTTGCATGGAGACATGCTGTCATCTTTTTTTGTGTGTGCTAACAGCAGCTCCATAAAAGGTCCTTGATCACCCTGCCTGCTCCAAACTTGAATTAATTTGGAATTGCCCTCACTCCTGAGCTGGCTCAGAACAGCCCTTGTAGGATGGTGTGTGCTGGTCCAAGTCTATCTTCTTCCCAAACTTCTATGGCATGTGGTAGCTAACTCCAAAACACACAGGGCCCATGAGTTCCATTACCGTGCTGCTGTGCAGCTTCTGGAGAGCTGGATGTGGTGCCAGCCCTGGCCCTTTAAAACCCCAAAAGCTCAGATTCTTGGGATTCTGCAGATTTCCTTATAAAACGACCTGGAAAAGGGTCCCTGACTGGGGACAGAGCAGGGTGTTTGCTTGGCCTTGCTTCTCTTCAGCTCTGTTGTTTTCCTTTGCCTGGTTTCAAGGATCTTGCCCTGATTTTTCTCTCATTTGTGGTGTGTGCCACTGTCAGTCCCTGCCTCAAGTTGCAAGTTGAATCCTGGTCTCTTCTAGCAAAGATCCAAAGGCTCCTTGGACCCTCTGTGTCTTGCAAAGACCCCCTCTTCCAAAATAAAGCCTGCAACAGGGATTAGTCTCAAGATCCTCGTATACTACCAGCTTTGGCAGCTTCCATTTGTGTTGGATGAAAGACTCATTGCTGATGTCAGATTTGAGTTGGAAGGGACCTTTAAGGGCCATCTAATCCAACCTCACTGCAGTGAGCAGGGACAGCTTCAACTGGAGCAGGTTTCTCAGAGCCCCGGCCAACCTCACCTGCAATGGTTCCAGGGATGGGGCATCGACCACCTCTCTGGGCAACCTGGGCCAGGGTCTCAGCACCCTCAGTGTCAAAAATGTCTTCCTTCTTTCTAGTCTAAAACCGTCACCACTTGTCCTGTTTCAGCGGGGCCCAAGTCACACAATGACACACAAGGCAGTCCATCATAATTTGAGGCTTGCCCAAAGAGCAAGGTATACCCAAATTGCGGTAGCATGGAGAAAACGCGTTGCAGGAAGCCCTCCTGACACTCTGTGTAGGCTGCAGGCAGAGTTTTGCAGGCAGAGGAGCTCTTCCCATGTGCCCCCTGCCACAGTATGACCGTGCCCCCAAGGGACAGCGTAGGGTGGCAAGTAGCTGTCCTCTCCTACCTCCAGCCAGGTTGCTGCTCACACGTGCTCACTGTAGTTGAGGTTTGACGTTTTAATGCCTGAGGAGATTGGGTGTTTGAGCCATGGCGAATGATGAGCTGCCTCTGAGTTGGGCAGTGTGCCCTTAACCCTGCAGCCCTGCGGGTCAGGGGTGGTGGTTTGGTTACTACTGTGGCTTTGGTGGGCACGGCCACCCCATCACTGCTGCGTGCACCCATGGAGGAGGACAAGACAGGTGTGCAACCTGCTCTGGGCGACCCTGCTTTAGCGGGGGGGTTGGATGAGATGATCTCCAGAGGTTCCTTCCAACCTCTGTCACTCTGTGATTTGGTTTCTGCACCATCATCAGTCACTTGGAGAGAAGGGGGTATGGGGCAGGGCTGTCCAGTGAGCAAGGTGCTGGTGCTATTTCAGCCTTCTTAGCTGGAAGCTCTTGAAAGGCAGGGAAGATGTATGAAGAGGTGAGAAGGGAAGCAGAAAAACCCACAGCAAGCCCTGCCTGGCGAGTGCCACATCATCAAATAAAGCCTGGGTCAGCCAGAGCAGGTGCCTGCACCTCTTAGCTCAACAACTTTTCTGCTGGTGACTGGGCGGGTGGAAATAAGTTTTATGGTCCTTGTTGCTCGTTTCTCTTTGGTGTTCTATTAAACCAAGTCCTGCTGCAGGGATATAATTTTGCCAGGCCAGGAAGTTTTGGAAGTGCAGCTCATCTCCTGCTCAGATGGGTGTCATCATTGCTGTAAGGAGCAGATCTTGATAGAGCTTCTTCTCTCTAATCCTGCCCTGCATCCCCGTTGACAGCTGCAGTGGTGCAGAGCAGAGCCCCTTGGCAGGAGGGCTTAGGGCAATTTGCTCTGTAGCTGAAGCTAATCTCTAAAGATGGTAACCGGCTTATGACCTGAAAATAGGGTCTTTTTATGACTTCCTAGCCATTTCTTTTTCTCCTTTGAGCCCTAACAGAGCAATCCACAGGGTCTTCATATCTATTGCCATGAACCAGGTTGCCCTGCTTCCCAGGTGCAATACTTAACAGAGAAGGAGTTATCCAGTGGGACCTCTTGCGGGTATACTTAGAAAATGAGAGTGGAGACCCATAATTCAGGCTATTAAAATGTGGGAACAAAGTCCGCTGTAAGACAGTAAAAAATCTCGGCTGGAAAATGGGTTGACAAATGGAAAAAAAGAGTCCGTGGTGAATATCCCTCAGGACTCCTGCGGGATATTCCCCTCACCCTGTTGCGATGAAGTCCCCTCACTCATCTTCAGGAGGGGTGAGTGTAAGGCACAACAAAGCCTCACAGCAGCAAGTGATGCCTACAGTAAGACATGTTAGGGGGAGCAGGAGGCAAGCAGGGGAGGCTGGACATAATGTCCTGGAAGCACATCACTTTTTCCCCTTCTGTAGCTTACTTTGACAATTCAGGTCCTTGCAGGCTCTTCAGTTCCAGTGCTGCCTATGGGATTCTCATGATGTGTTCCTTCTCCCAAGCCACTCTTTGAGCAGAGCTGAGGCTCCTGGGTGAGCACCAATCAGCCCAGCCCATCAAGCCATCTTCACTCACTGCTGCTAATTGCTCTGAGAAGAGGGGTCTTGCCAAGCCAGTCCATTTATCTTTTCCTGGCTGCTTTTAAGGGCAAGGTCCCACTGCACTGGGACAGCAGCCCATGAACTTCATCTGCTAAGAGGCAGTAGGCATATCTACGTATTTTGGCCCACGCTGCTAATTATCTTGCATGAAATGAGAGTCCATTTGGTGTGACCAACTGAAACGCAAAGGATGGCTCAGCACCCAACGAATGATGGGTTGGTAGGGCAGCTGCCAATAGCATCAACCTGATTTGCAGGTTCACAGGTCTGCGAATGCAACTCATCTGCCTGCCAGCGGACAGGGAGGGGAAAGGGGAGAGGATGGCTGAAGGAGGAAGAAATTTGGAAGATGGTTCAGCTGGAGCCTGGCCCTTTCAAGTGACAGTGATTAATGTTGCATACTTTGCCACTAAGCAGGCTGAACATGTGGTAGGTGTCTACCAACGCTTCCTCTGAAGGCACTTATCTCATAAAAATGAGTTCTCCAGTGTATTTGACAAATCTTGATTGATTTTCATCCTGCCTACCTTTCTGGTCCCTGCCTTTCACAAAATCACAGTGTACGTGAGAGCTTTCTCCAAGGCAAAATCACCTCTGGAACAACGTTAGCATCAGCAAGAAGAAGAGCTGGGGCCAGCTCCTTTTTGCCTGGCGTGCACCTTACCTCCAATACTAATGTCCTCCCCATATCTTCAGCACTCTCCAGCTCTACCTGTCAGCCAGTTAAGCTCCATCCTTGGAAAAGTTTTAGCAGAAACTCACTGCAGTGCTGCTATTCATCCCTCTGGGACGCTGGAGAGGAGATTTGCAAAGGGATGGAGTAACGATGGGACACAGCTGCGCCGGCAGGAACAGCACTAAATGCCCACGAATGATATAAAGTATCTTTTTATTAAGCACAGATAGTCTTAAGTTTAGAGGTTGAGCAAACCAGGCTGGGAAGGGAAATGTCAGAGAGATAGGAAAAGTCAGAGGCAAGGTGTGACTGTGCTTTTGAGGAACCTTGTTCCCATCTCAGCTGAGATTAGGGCACAGAGCACTCATCAGCAGCCCATAGCTAGGAAAAAATGCTTCTCTTGATAGCAGGTGCCATATTTTCATATATAAACCTTACAATTTATCCATAAGAAAGAGTCCTGTGATGAAATAATAACCCAGGTTATCAACACATGGAGGGAATATAAGGAAAAGCTTCTCTCCCGCACGTCTGTCTCCTTTCATCTCACCCAAAGCTCATCGACAGGATGTTTGTGCCCTGACCGTGACAACCTCTGAGGTATTAGGTGGTACCAATGAACAGGCAGGTCCTTTCTAAACACTCGTGCTTTCAAATCAGCCCTGTATATCCCCAAAGTTACAAGACAGATGCAGGAAAATACAGCAGCGTTTACAGAGCATTCTTCAGCTGATAAGTGATTTAGCAGCAGAGTACCCTCTGGGAAGTTGCAGCAAAGGAAGCACCTTAAGAAATTGAAAGGTACACCTGGATCCACTCAAATGAAAGGATCTTGTTAGGGAGGCCTAATTGAGCTGCCTTCGTTGGCCCACCTGTGAACAGTTTCCTAGCTGTGAGAACTTATAAAAGCAGGAGCAAGGCACTCAGGAAGTTTTCTGCTTTCTTCTGGAAGCTGAAGTTAGAGGAAACTTGAAAAGTTGGGAGAGGAGGTAAGAAATATTTGGAGACTGGGGAGATGGGAGCAGATTTGAGATAATTAATTTCTCACAGGGCTGCTACTCTGTTAAGAAATCCTTCTGTTTTACCTTGAGATGCGCATGGAAGTAAAGAGACTGAGCTAGATACAACGTTTTTGGAGTCCTCTAGGGCCAGGAGCAGGCTGTCTTTTCTCTCACAAACAAATACTTCTGGGAATGAGCTTGGATCTAGGGTGCTCTGTTGCAGGATGCAGATGAAATGGTGTTTATTGCTGTCTTTCCAGAAGAAATAAAATGAAATGTGGGGTAAGAAATGCTTACCTGGAGAGCTAAGACTCAGAAAGCGGCACAGCTCTTAGAAAACTTCTTTTAAAAGGGCTTTGTGGTGCGCGCAGGGCTTCTTCTGGGCTACGGGGATGACTTCAGAGCGCTGCAGCTCTCCTGCTGTGTCTACAGCTGGGAGGGCAAGCTCTGCGTGTACTGCAGAGACTAAAATAAGAACAATTAATTCTTCAGAGGTTGCTTATTCTGTTACCGATTCTGGTGTTTAGTAACCAAGCGAAGCATGTGAGTAAAAACCGTGTTATTTTTTAAACTGCTGTAAACTACCAGGGAAAGAGTAGCCTGGGGCTGGTTCCTCCACCTGGGGCATCCAGAAATGTGTATTTTGCTGACGCAGGCTGCCTCCCTGGGGAGCAGAGTGTGGTTGCTGGAATGGGCTCAGGTGTTTCTGTGTTCTCCTAGATCAGGCCTTATTCAGTTTCAGGTTGAATGTCTAAGGTTAGACCAGAGTTTTGGCTGTAGCTGGTTTCTAGCTGGTGCTCCATCCCTTTGTCTGGTCTTTTACCTTGTATGTACCCATCAATACAGAGCTGCAGGTAAAAATGGCAGATGTGCTGCAAAAAGGCTACTCAGATCGGTTTTCTAAGCAAATGGCTACAAGGACTGCAGGGACTATCTGTTTTCTTTTGTTTCACTCTACCTTTTCCAATTTATACCCCAAAATGCATTAGTTTAGTAAAATTTCATCAGTGTAATGGCACGCTAGCTAGTTGGCTAGCCTGTCTTCCTGGGTGTTGGGGCATTCTGCTTTCTTCCTGAATTTTGAGTCAGTCTCATGAATGTACGGTGACTTTTGCTGGTGTGGGTCCCTGTGAGCACCCTGGTCTTGTCTCCAGATCCAAAACCTTCCTCTCTACATGGTCGAGAGCCTCCTATTCCTCCCTGTAGTTGAGTCATGCATAGACAGGAATGCTCTGCCTGGATGGGCCACCTGCTCAAAACTCTCCCTGTGTGTGGCCAGCAGGACTAGGGAAGGGATTGTCCTCCTGCACTTGTCATTGAGGAGGCCGCACCTCAAATCCTGGGTTCAGTTTTGGGCCCCTCACTCCAAGAAGGACATTGAGGGGCTGGAGCGTGTCCAGAGAAGGGCAGTGAAGCTGGGGAAGGGTCTACAGCACAAGTGTGGTCAGGAGCAGCTGAGGGACCTGGGGGTGTTGAGCCTGGAGAAAAGGAAGCTCAGAGGAGACCTTCTTGGTCTCCACAACTCCCTGAAAGGAGGTTGGAGCCAGGTGGGGATTGGGCTCTTCTCCCAAGGAACAAGTGATAGGACAAGAGGAAATGGCCTCAAGTTGTGCCAGGGGAGGTTTAGGCTGGAAATTAGGAAAAATATCTTTCTGGAAAGGGTTGTCAAGCTCTGGCCCAGGCTGCCCAGGGCAGTGGTGGAGTCTCCATCCCTTCAGGGATTTAAAAGCCCTGTAGATGTGGTGCTGAGGGACATGGTTTAGTAGTGACCTGGCAGTGCTGAGTTAACAGTTGGACTCAATGATCTTAAAGGTCTCTTCCAACCAAAATGATGCTGTGATTCGAAATTGAGAACAGAATCCACTAAAAGGTGGATTTTGGAGAAATGAATGTGGATGCTGAACATGTAGTTAGATTTTACTTGTTTAGATCTGGGAGCTGTTAAAATGTTTGAGAAACTTTGGTGTCTTCACATTTCTGGGATTCAAGGCGAACTCCTGTATCTATTCATTGCTGGTTTCTTGACTGTTGCCTGAGGTCCTTGTTAACCCGATTTTATAGAAACTCCCATTCCTGCTCCCGACTCCTAACGGGGTTGCCTTTATTTGGGAGGCTATTGCAGCCCTGCAGTGAGCAGGCCAGACTGTTTGCAGCTGCATGTTGCTTTTTTTTTTAAAAAAAAACACACCACCTTTTTTTTTCTTGTGCGACATTGTGCTACCGCTGCAAAGCCTGTCTTGCTTTCCCAGTGATAGACTAATAAATTGAGTTTTCCTGCAGGAGCAGGGATATCCTCTCAGCCATGAATATCCTTGTGATCCCAGCCATGAAAAGTGGTGTTCACAATCAAAGATGATGAAATCTTTTCATTTAAAAAAAGAAAATATATATATATATGTGAAATTGTACTGACTATTGGTATCTCTTCTCTGTTTCCCCCGAGAGCGCTCTGTGAATTCCCCTCTGAGCAGATCTGTCAGTTTGCGGTACTTGGGGCAGCACTTGTGATAATTTATCTTCAGTTATTTTATTTCTGCTGGTTTCTAAGCTAATAACAAGCGATGAGGGCTCATCTTCTGCTCTGGGTTCCTTCCCATTACTTAACTAACAATTAATAAACCAGATAATGGAGTGTTTCTCCCACACAGGAATAAATACTCACTCTATTAAACTGCAGCAACGCAGCATCTCCAATCTGTTCAGAAACTGCCACCAGTGCACGATTCAGTGTCTTGCATAGAACTGTAGGATCATTTTGGTTGGAAGAGACCTTTAAGATCATCGAGTCCAGCCATTAACCCAGCACCGCCAGGTCACCACTAACCCATGTCCCTCAGCACCAAGATCG
>JAVSBS010008561.1:80085-92055 GCA_033124195.1 Coracias cyanogaster
GGTTGGGCACTGGAACAGGCTGCCCAGGGAGGTGGTGGAGTCACCATCCCTGGAGGGGTTTAAAAAATGAGTAGATGGAGCACTTGAGGCTGTGGTCTAGCAGTTAGGGAGATGTTAGGATGAAGGTTGGACTTGATGATCCTGGAGGTCCTTTCCAACCATTATGATTCTGTGATTTTCGTAGGGATGTCACCAGAAAAACGCACCACCTCAGACTTGGCAAGGAGTAAGGAAACTGAGTGACCCATGTAGTTCTCTGCTGAGGTCAAATGAGCCTTGCATGGAAAAGATGGTGATAAAGCTTTGTTTATGTGATAGGAAACAGGACAGATGGAAAAAAAAAGAGGTATTTCTGAGATAGGAGCCTGGCGCGCAATAGCTAATCTGGTCCTCCTGCCTGCCAGCAAGTGTTTGTGCCATGTTGTGGGACCCACAAATACTCAGTGTTGGGCACCTGGTTTTTATTTGGGTGTTAAGAGCCTCTCAGAGGAGTCTAAAAGCTCTGAGCCATGGGTGAATGTCTTGGAGAGGATGCTCCAGAAGTTGGTGTGCGTCTGCAGTGTGCTCTTGCTGCTGTGCCTGAGGATCCCATCCAGGTTGGCAGTGTACTCTGGGGTACTACCTGGAGAGAAGCCATTCTGGCTATTTCTGCATCCCAGCACCACTGGTGAGCCCCCAAACATCCCATAGGCTGGTGGGAAATAATGATGGGGTCCTTCCCCACACTGTTCAGCATCTGCTGGTGTCAAAGCTGGTGGGTTAAAAATAAGAGGAAGCAACTGTGTGAGTTGGGAGCACAAAATGCCCTGGGATGTAGCCTGTGCAGACTTTAAGGACTGTGTTGGTTATTCCAAGGAAGGACAGTGTCAGCTCAGCTATGTTGAAGTGGTTCCTTGCTACAAACCCCAGAATAGGTTAGGTTAGAACAAGGGGTAGCGGCTTTAAACTAAAAGAGGGTAGATTTAGATTAGGTATGAGGAAGAAGTTCTTCACGGTGAGGATGGTGAGACACTAGAACAGGTTGTCCAGAGAGGTTGTGGATGTCCCATCCCTGGAAGTGTTCGAGGTCAGATTGGATGGGACCTGGAGCAACCTGATCTAGTTGAGGATGTCCGTGCCCATGGCAGAGGGTTGGAACTAGATGATCTTTAAGATCCCTTCTAGCTCAAACCATTCTATGAGTCTGTGATGATCTCTGCTTCCAGACATGGGGAAGATGAGCTCTCCTCCCACTTCCCTGGCAGGTGAGAAGTTCTCAGGGCAGCCTTCTCCTCCTCGCCTGCTTTTTGTGCTGCCCCTGCCAGTGCAATCTCAGCTAAGTAGCTGCTCGGTTGCCAATAGTTCCATGTGAGCAGGAGGTGGACAAGCAAGACTAAACTGTCTGCAGTCCTTGAGAGCATGAAATAAAAGCCATGCTGGGGCTTCCCAGCAGTCACCAGGAAAAGAAGAGTGGAAGGTGTATTTTCTGTGGTCACCGGTTTGGTTCCTCCTCTCCTTGGTGGCGTGCCGTGTTTCTCCAAGGACCACATCCTAGCTGACTCTGAAGCTGGAGAAAGTGATGCTAGGACCGGCACTTCACTTGGAAAGGCTGTTTGAGAATTAGGGAGAAGTAGCAGCGTTTTCCCTCTGCACTTAATGCCGCTCTGATTGCCTCCGATGGTCACAAATATTTCTGCTTCATTATATGTGATGTGCAATAACAAAAGTGGATTTTTTTTTTTGTGAAATATTAACTGTGCGTAAGTGGTTTGCTCGTGATGAACTATCTACACGGAGATCGCTAACTACAACGTAATTATCAGACCTCGGTGAATAATTCATAGTGAGTAATTTAATCATTGGAGTCCTTTCTGCCTAAATCGGACAGTGACTCATGATTTCTGAGAATTATTCTTAGAACACTCTAATGGCACCTATTTTACTCGGTGAGGTCAATCAGGAGTATTTGAAGTTTGGCTGTGGTGGGTGGATCTGTTCCTTGACCAGACAGGAACGGGCTTTTGTTACAAAAACTTTGAAAGAGGGAAGATAAAAATGATTATCTTTTGTTCAGGCTTGCTGCTCCAAGCTCTGGTCTTCTTGAACAGCTTTGCCGGTGAAATTGGAGCCCTGAAACATTTGTGGCAAGACCAACATGTGAACGCAGAAGACATAGCTGCTGTAATGGATTGTTTTCATCGTTTACCCCATTCTAACAATCACAAGCCCAGCAAACAACAGGCTTTAAGCTCATCCTCACTGGAGGGGGTTCAAAGAGCTGTAGGAACAGGGGCGAGAAGAGGTTTCCTTCTCCTGTGGAGCAAAATTACGCCAGCTCCAAGGCGAGAAGAAAAAGCATAATGTAAATGCGTCTCCCAAGCCTTTTGCTCGTAGAAATTTCTGATCTATTCCCCAATTTGCTTTTTTCTGAGAGCGTGCGCACTGCCGTCGCTTCCCCAAAACATATATGATCCATCACAATTTATAACCTCTGGCTTAGTGAGGAAGGGGCAGACAAATTCACCTCTATAAAAGCTTCTTTTTTTTATTACAATTAATACGCACTTTTTGTCTTGTGTAATGGAGCTTATGTTTTGAAAAAAAAAAAAGATTTTGACATCTTCCTATTTTATATTTTATTTCTCTCTTGCTGTGTACCTCATCCTGCTCCACCCACGTGAGCTGGGCAGAGTAATGGGGCAGGGTGCACAACTTTCCTTTCTCTCTACCTCCCTTTCAGCGAGATGTGGCATTGACGTTGCTGTTTTGCACAATCCTCTTTCTTGGCACCGGTATGTGACATGTTTAGGTGTTACCCAGCTGTACAGATTTCCTTGTTTCCTTCCCTTCTTCCTATCCAAGATGTCAATGATTTGCAAATTGCTGTAGAGTCACCATGACTTCAATGTTGTGGGCTTCTTTTGCTGGTGAGAAACATCCTGTAGATGATGAGAGGTCTCTTTATGGGGGGGAATCATGTGATTCTTGACATCACTTCCTATGCAGATCTGCTCCCATGGAATCACACAGCATGGCAGGGGTTGAAAGGGACCTCTAGAGATCATCTCATCCAACCCCCCTGCTAAAGCAGGGGCACCCAGAGCAGGGTGCCCAGGGTTGCATCCAGGTGGGTTTGGAACCTCTCCAGAGAAGGAGACTCCACCACCTCTCTGTGCAGCCTGGGCCAGGCTTGGACACTCTTGCAGCAAAGAAGTTTTTCCTACTGTTCAGATGAAACCTCCTGGGTTCCAGTTGGTGCCCGCTGCCCCTTGTCCTGTCACTGGGCACCACTGAGAAGAGTCTGGCCCCATCCTCTTGATCCCCCCACCCTTAGGTATTCATCAGCATTGATCAGATTCCCTCTCAGGCTTCTCTTCTCCAGCTAAACAGCCCCGGGGCTCTCAGCCTTTCCTTGTCACAGGGATGCTTCAGTCCCCTCAGCATCTTTGTAGCCTTTGCTGGACTCTGTCCAGTAGTTCCTTGTCTCTCTTGAACTGGGGAGCCCAGCACTGGACACAATACTCCAGATGTGGCCCCACTAGGGCAAAGTTGAGGGGGAGGAGAACCTCCCTTGACCCACTGGCCACACTCTTCTTAATGCCACCCAGGAGACCATTGTCCTTCTTGGCCCCGAGGCCATGTTGCTGGCTGGTGGTGAACTTGTCCACCAGGACTCCCAGGTCCTTCTCTGCTGAGCTGCTTTCCAGCAGGTCAACCTCTGACCTGTACCAGTGCATGGGGTTATTTCTTCCCAGGTGCAGGACCCTACATGTGCCCTTGTTGAACTTCATTAGGTTCTTCTCTACCCAACTATCTGCCCAGCTCCCAAACCAGGTCCCATTGGTCCCTTGGCATTTCCGGTGAGTATAGCCTTGTGCTCCACGGGAAGAGATATTGGGGTGCAATGCTGCTGAGAGGCACCCATGGGGTTGCGTCCCTGCCTTGGGCAGGGGATAGCCCCAACGCATCCCACCAGGAGGCGTCTTGCTCTTCATCATCACCACATCCTTTCCCCACGCTTTCCTCCGTCCACCTTCGACCCTTTTATTCCCTCAGGGCCTGCAGAGCCTCCCTCTGGCTGGGCTCCCGCAGCGAAGCAACAGTCTCCTTTGACTTTGGCGTGTTGGACTGTAAAAGAGCTGACCCCACTGAGGATCAGGCTTGACCCCAAACTGTTAAGGAACAATGCAGACAATCCTGCAGCCCCACCCTCCCTCCCTCCGTACCCTCTCTCCTCCTTCTCAGGACCCAGAAATGCTGCCGCTGACTCTGGCAGCACTTGGCCCTGCTTGCTCATTTGGGCTTTGAAGATTTATTGTCTGAAAAGGGGTGATGAAGAGCTTGAGAGAGACAAGGAATGATTTTTGGAAGAGTTTCTAGGCAAGGAACATTGCTGTCACTATTACAGCAAGCTTTACTTTCAAAAGCTTTCTTGTTATTTTGCTCCTGAAAAAAAAAATAGGAAAAAAAGAAAAATCAGAGACCCTGTGTGCTTTTCCCTGCAGAAAAAGCACAACACATCATCTCCACCTGTCTTCTCTGGTGGACGATTGTCTCTGCGTGATGCTGAGGGGAACGGGCTGCCAGTACTGGGGGTTAAGTGTGTCCTGGAGAATTTTGCCCAGCTCTGCATCATGAGCCGGTGGTGTTTTTTCAGGGAGATAGGACAAATCTTGACTTAGGAGTTGTGAGTTTCCAGTGGGAATAAGGTGGCTTTCAGGGGAGAGGAGGGCTGAGACCAGAGGGAATCGGGGTTTTTGTTTTCCAGGTAGCTTTGGGAATCTCTGGCTTTAGAAAAAACCCAGCAAATCAGCTGCTCTGTAGGTTTGCTGCAACACTTTTAAGCAGAGGATGTGACTTGCAGGGTGCCTGAGCGCTCAGCTGGAGCTTCAATAATCCCAAGTTTAGGGAAGTAGGAGGGAGAGGAAACACCAAAACATGAGTTTTATCTCTTTGTATTACTTGATATGGAAAAAAAAAGGTATGTCAGCACCTCCTGAGGTACCCAGAGTGCTGCTGGAGCATGAGATCTGCTTTGAATCCAACTGGATGGGGGGTAGAAAGAAGGCTATGAGCTATGAGTGCCTGGAACATTGGGAAATGTCAGCTGTATCTGGCAGCTCCCTGGCCTACAGCCACAAAGGGGTTAAAGTAATGTTTTTCTCTTCACTGCATTCAAAACATTACTGAAATTATGCTCCTTTTAGGAAATGGGCATCTTTGTCCCCTTCTTCTGGACCCTGCCAGGCAGAAATCTCTGGGGAGGAGAGGGAGGTATCACATGCTCTGGAAAATAGTGAGGTTCGATGCCTGTGTGAACAAAGGAGTATGCAGCTGTCCTCCAGAGAATCAGATCCCAGGGAAAAAGCAGAGTTTCCAGAGGAAAAGTGGAGGCAAGAGTCCCTGGAGAGATGGTTTAGGACAGCAGACCACCACATCTGGCAAACCACACTCATGCAACTTGGGCATTTTTGTTCTGTCCAAAAGAAACAACCTGAAAGCCACTGCCAAGTTATGGAGCAAAATGCACAAGCCTGACTTCTGTTCTTTTTGGTTTTGAGAAACAATGTGAAATCTCATAAAAAAGTGAGAAACTTGATGTCAGCTCCATAGCGTCATGGAGTAAGATCAACTTCAACTCCATATAGAGAGGCTGGTTTGCTCTGTTGTTAACGTGCAGTTTCTTTTCTCTTTCCCTAGCATGTTTTCCTGCTAGATGATCCTCTCAGAAGTGGTACATCTGAGCTCCTCTCTCTCATTTTCACAGCGTGGTGGGGTTGGAAGGGCCCTCTAGAGATCATCTCATCCAACTCCACAGCTAAAGCAGGGTCACCCAGAGCAGGGTGCCAAGGATCACATCCAGATGGGTTTGGAATCTCTGTGGAGAAGGAGACTCCACGGCCTCTCTGGGCAGCCTGGGCCAGGCTCTGGCCTGTTCAGGTGGAACTTCCTGGGTTCCAGTGTGTGCTCATTGCCCCTTGTCCTGTTGCTGGGCACCGCTGACATGAGTCTTGCCTCTTCTCTTGCCCCCGCCCTTTAGATATTGATAAGCACGAAGCAGGCTCTGTCTACTGGACGTCTCCTGAATGTTAGAAGGATATTTTTTTCTCCAAATCAGTTCAAATAGGGCCCCCATCTCATGTCACCAGAGGTGCAAATTCTCTGGATGCTGCATTAGATACTAAAATCATCAACTGGGTGTTACACAAAGCATGCTGATGTGAAAAAAACAAAACAAAACAGGCTGTTTTCTTTTTTGAGTAGAAAGAAATTGGATGTGTGCTTTCATGCGCGCTCCAGATTTGGATTCTGCATCCACGTGAAGGGGATATGGGGTGGAGAGTATCCAGGGTATCAGTATGTAAATGAACGCTTTAATTATTGCAGTCTGATTGCTGATTTCCCATGTCTAGTGCTGCCGGAGCGTGTGGGTCCTATACGGATGTGGAGTTTCCTCAGGTCCGGTGAGCAGCTGGGGTCTCGTAGCAGCTGCTGGTACAGCTGGTCCATGCATGGAAAATACCTAACCGGGAGTGGGAGGTGGGAAGAAAAATAGGTGACAAATGATTTTGGTGCTGTAAGATGAGGCTTTGAAGACTGCTCTTAGAAGCTGAGACCGAGCAGGGATGCCAGGTGCTCCTGGGAGCTCCAGGCTGACCCCTCCGGGCACTGCCTTGTGCCACAGGCAGAGCTTTTCCATGGCAGATATCGACTCGAGCCTCGTGCAGATGTCCTGCACATCTTCCATGTCTTGGTCCCCGCTGCCTTGCCAGGAGGTGGGAAGCCCCTGGCCGTGCGAGGGATTTGCCTCCTCATTATCTCATGGATCCTCCCTGTCTGTGCCCTGGGCTTTTCACAGACCCCCATTATTTCCAATCCCCTTCACTTGTCAAAAGTAATTTGGCGACTTATTATCGGTCAGACAAAACAGCTCTGGGCTCCGCCAGCCCGACGAGGGGCCGGGGTCCTTTCAAACTTTCATCCCCCCTTTTGCCGTGTGGGCTGCCCTCTCTCTGGGCAAAGCTGCTGTGCGAGCATGCAGCGGGCAGATCCCAGCCCCAATTAGCAGCCTTTGCAGAAAGGCAGGAATTTTAATTAGTCAAGCAGTCAATTATATCACTGGACACCCTTTGCCCTCTCCCCTTGCTCTCCTCTCTTCCGCCCCACCACTATGTCCCTGTCACCCCTGTCCCCTTGCTGGCCGTGGACAAAGCTGCCCGCCCCTGCTCTGAGCCCCTGGCAGGGGTGCTGGTGGGACCCAGTTGTCCCAGAGCCCGGCAGTGGCTGGTGGGTTTGTCCTCTCTGAGGCATGGCCATATCCCTGACCTCCACTTGAACTGGGGCTTTGTGCCCTCCCAGAGGCAGTCTGAGAAAAAGAGGGAAATCAAGTAAGAAAGTGCTTCAGATTAGGGTGGCTGCAGGCTCAGGCTCGGTTGTCCCTGTTGGATGACAAGGAGAGGAATGGGACAGGGAGATTTTGAGATGAGCCTCTCCTCCTTTGCGCATACATGGCTTGATACCGATTTGTCAGCTTTCCTCTGAGATGGGCTTAGAAGTAGGGGCACCAGGGAAACTTCCAGGCTGTTAATACCGTCACTTGCCTATTGAGAATAATCCCTCCAGATCTGATCTGCTCTTTCTATTTCGTTTGCTTCCTAAAATTGCCTCCTTTCCCACTCCCACCCCACGCAGCCATCAGCACTTGGGGCTTTGCTGAGTCTCCAGTATAGCTGAAGGGCACTGCTACCCACTGCTGCCTCCCAACCTAGCTGGGGCCTCAAATCACTCTGATAAACATGCTGGCCCTTGCCGTTGATTAAAGTCTTCCTGCGTTTGGTGTTTCTCAGTGTTTTGCTCTAAGTATTACTCTCCTGCTGTAAGACCAGGCTACAATGAGTCATCAATATGCCCGAAAGGACATCCTAAAGTTGCTGGACGTGCTTTGCAAGGTGATGTATCAGCTGATAGCAGGACTCGGGAAATAGATGAGATCCCGTGCAGTCATTCCCAAATTTTGGTTGCAGAAGCTGTCTCGGTTCTCTTCTGCACAGCAAATCCTTTTCCTGGGCCCCAAAGCAGCTCGGTTGTCCGTCTGTCCACCCACCCATCCGTCCATCCATCCTGCCTTTACCCTGCGATGGGATCTAACCGTGTCTTGAGCAGCACATTAAAGCCTGAGCCTGTGTAAAGCTGAACCCCTGATCTTTCGGTGCAGAGGTGCGAGCAGTGGTAATTGAGTTGTAGTGACACATGCTGGTTATCTCCTGTAGTAATTACTGGGCGTTTAGCAGCATCTCGAAAGTCAGAGGGGGGAGGTCCTCTCCCACAAGCTGCAAGCTCTGGGTTTTGCAAGAGGGAACGTGTAGTGGGAGCATACAGATGTTGTGGTACCCACTGGCAATTACCGTGGGCACCTTGTTCCCCTTTGCAGGGGCTATTACGTATCAGTGGTGGCAGCAAGATGATTGGGGCCTGATGGTACATGATGGGGAAAGGATTCCTAAGCCATCTGTCCGTACCAGTTGTGATATGGGTAACATCTGGTGGGCATGTGTAAAAATAGGATTATGAGCAAAAAAAAAAGTGACTGTGGGAACAACATCTTGCCATCCTGCCTTAATCCTCCTCCTCCCTTTATTCACTAAATATTCACGAAATCAGATATTCTCAGGTTGTGAGTCAAAGCACTTTTCTGTGTGTCAAATGTATACAATTTAAGAGCTGGGTATTTTAATATGCTCCAAGCACTGGAAAAATAACTGTGCCTGTTGTCACTTAAAATGGGGAAGACGTTGCAGGGAAAAAAGGTGGGAGGAGAAGCCAAAGGCCTTGGAGGAAGCAATGATTTGCTCTTGGTTGTTCAGTGGCAAAGAGAAAGGGCTGACTCTTGTGCCGTGACTACACTTGCTCTCCTGGAAGGTACGATGTGCGCTTGGCAAGGGACTGATAGAGCCTCCTGATTTCAAACCAGCGTGATGTTGAGTGGAAAAAAGCTATGCAGAAACACGGGTGAGATTTCCTACCAGGAAATAAAAACACAAGGATGAAGTGAACAAAGTGGAAAGAAGACTGTAGCTAGACTAGGAGAAAACAGCCGATCCCACGCTTCTCTGTCAAGTGTCTCTCTTGCTTTGATTGATCTCCATGAGGAACAGAGGCTTGCCAGGCTGCCAAGTGTCTTGTATACTCTGTTGGTCTGGTTTCAGTTCCTCCATCTATTGTGAGTGTAAGATCTGAGATGAACCGTGTCTTGCTTGAGATTTAGCTGTGTTCCTTCTGTTTCTGTCATCTTGAGCTGTAAATATTCCAGGGTTAAACCAAAACTAGTAGTTCTGTTACTCACGGATGATGCAGAGCAGGACAGGCTTTGACTCCAAGGGGCTGGTAACAGTGAATTGTCAGTTTTCTCATTAGAAGCACGGGTAGCAGGTCAAGGGAGGGGATCCTGCCCCTCTGCTCTGCTCTGGGGAGAGCCCGCCTGCAGTGCTGGGGCAGCTCTGGAGTCCTCAGCACAGCAGAGACACGGACCTGTTGGAACGGGGCTGGAGGAGGCCCCAAAAATGATGTGAGGGGCTGGAACCTCTCTGCTGTGAGGCCACACTGAGAGGGGCAGTGGATGCAAGCTAGAGCACAGGAAGTTTCACCTCACCATGAGGAGGAACTTCCTTACTGTGAGGGTTACAGAGCACTGGAACAGGCTTCCCAGAAAGGTTGTGGAGTCTCCTTCTCTGGAGACTTTCAAGACCCATCAGGATGCATTCCCATGTAACCTGCTGTGGGAAACCAACTGTGACACCTGCCCTAGATTCTATGGTCATGCTTAGCAGAGGGGTTGGACTAGATGATTCTGTGATTCTATGTAATTCATGGGCATGAGATACAGGCAGCGCATTAACCACCTCCTTAGAAGGATGGACACCATAACCACGAGAAAACCACCCTCCTTCACCTAGTGCCCTGCGTTTTACCCTGTGCTGTTGGGAAAACACCTTCATATGTCATTAAATACTTTTATTTCCTCTTCAAAAAACTGAAGTGAAGGAGGACAGGGGCATTCAGCTGCCAGGACTGCCACATGAGCCATCATTCATGGTGTTTGCTGCCTTCTGAAGCACCCAGCAAAGACAGACAGAGATACTGCTCCACACTGGGGGGGAGTAAAAGCCCAGGAGCTAATAAACGTGCAAAGCAGCTCCTTTTGTGCCTGCAGAAGGGGAGCAAAGGGCATGATCTTGTCTACCTGCTCTCCCCGCCTTCCTTTTTCGGGGCAGAGATTCCTCTGAACACCCGTGATGTGGGATTAGGATTGGCTTTTTTCACTTAGGACCGTAAGTAACGGTCAAATTCTTTCGAGAGGACACCACGTCTAGCAGCTCTTAATATTGCTGGGCTCGCTTGAAAATACTGGCTGTAATGGCTGCAATTATGAACTGATGGCCTTAAATTCACCATCAGACCTAATGCCTGTTTTTTTTATGTCTGGTTCTTGTTTCCATTCTGCCTTTTTGTTGGTGTTCCACAGCCACAATTATTTGTCATTAGTCATTAATCTTGAAAGCATCCTTTTTTTTGTTGCTTTGTTTGTTTGGGTTTTTTTCCCCTTTTCCCCAGGAACAGTTCCCTGGTTTTATCGTTCACCATTTTCCATCACTCTTTTTCCTGCCTCAGCCTAATCAGCTTTGTACTGCTCTAAAAAGTTGTTGTTTGGGGGTGTGTTTTTTTTGTCCAACAGGGGAATAAAGTGACGCAGCGAACATGCCCGAGAGAGGTGTGAGCAGCTGATGTTTATGCCTTGCTTATGGCCCAGCTTGCTGTAGAGAAGGCAGCATCGAAGCATTTTTCATTAGAGCTGTAACAATCCTGGATTTTTTCTGGCTCATATGGTGCCTAAGTCCAAGCATGGATAATTCAGGTTTTGACAGGGGCTGGGCATGACCCGCACTCACCCCATGGACCTCCCACTGCAGCAGGAGAGCCTCCACAGGGTCTTTCACTGGGGACCCCAGAGCTGATGTTCTCCCTGCAGAGGCTGAATCTCATTAAAAGGCTGGCGCAGGTGGTTTTTGGCCAGGGTCCTGACGGAAAATGATGAAATGATACAAGAGTGGCAGACCTCTTGGACCTTCAACTGGCATCAGAGGCGAGAGCAAAGGTGTAAAAGAATAAGGCTGTGTCCGGAAGGGTGTAAAAGACCTCAAAACCACACGAGGGTGTTTAATTCCACACTGTGCTCTTTCCCAGGGATAGCTGAAAGGGCTGTTCTGCCAGAGACAGGTGAGGATGGGCACTCACTGGCAATGCAAGCCCATGTTAAGGCAACGTGAGCATATTCAGATACCACAGACATGCACTTCTTGCAGCATAAATTAATAACTTTCCAATTGTTCAAACCCTTTGGCTAGAAGAAGTCACAGTGATAGGTTTTTTTTGTTTCTGTTTTAATGCTCCTCTGGCACTGGACGTGATTTGGTGTGAGGAAAGCTGTCGTATTTAATGTGCCAAGGGTTTTGGCTTGCTGGGTGGGCCTGTTTGTAGGCTGGTGATAGAGACTTGCTAATTGTCAAGCAGGGAGTTGCACCTCAGAGCTGAATGAACCCTCAGCTGCCAGAGGAGCTAAACATCACCCACCTCTTATTGTCTTCATCCTCAGGGACAGTCCTGAGCAGGAGAGTGGGGCCATTAACGGGGGAGACCACCATGGTGGGTCACATCTTGCTGGCCTTCAGTCATCCAGTGTCTTGGTACCTTGGTGGAGTGAGATCATGGAATCATAGAATGGTTTGGGTTGGAAGAGACCTTAAAGTTCATCTAGTTCCAACCCCCCTGCCATGAGCAGGGACACCTGCCACTAGACCAGGTTGCTCAAAGCCCCATCTAACCTAGTCTTGAACATATCCTGTGTTAGGAAGTATACAGTCTCACTTGGCAAGCTGTTCCAGGGTCTCACCACCCTCATAGTGAAGAACTTCTTCCTAATTTCTAATCTAAATC
>JAVSBS010008562.1:0-10184 GCA_033124195.1 Coracias cyanogaster
CCTCTGCAGACCAAGGTCACGGCTCAATCTTGTGCCCCATGTTGGGTGCAGTAAGAGGTGGCACCTGCGGGGAGGAGTGGCCAGGACAGGGGACCCCAAACCAACCAACGAGGGATTCCATCCCACAGACGGCATGGTCAGTGTAAAGTTGAGGGACCACAACGGTCAAGCCTCTTCTTCAGTGGCTGGTGTCCAAGGAGGACTCTGTCCATTTTGCCTTTGATCCCAATCCATGTGTTTGTGAATTCAGCTCCTGAACCCAGTTCCTCTCTGCTGCCAAGTCCAGTCTGGGACTTCCCCAGTGCCTGCTCCACAGCATCACTGGTGATGGTGGTGGTGGGGAAATTGATATATAAATAGATACAAGCCCAGTATATTTCATTTCATTGTTATTATTTTCATTAAAGCTGTTTTCGTTTTCTTTCGCAGTCCAAGCCCCTCTCTCCCTTATTCCCTTCCCCTTTGAGAAGGCAGAGGGGTTAACAGAGAGCATCGGTCACCTGTCTAGTGGCCAGCCCAGCCCCAGCCCTTGACAAACTGGGATTTTAAGGAAAGTTTTTTGGGAAAGGCCAGACAAGGTGAGGTTACATACAGATGATACCTAGATTTCTTGATCTAAATAACAAAAATAGCAACTCCTCAAGTGCTGAGGTGTTCTGATCCACCCTGAGAGAACCCGTCAGGGGGCCGATGTGGTCCCACAGTGCCCCGCCAAGGGATGCAGGATGCTCAGCGAAGCCTGCGCTGAAAGCTCTGCAAAATCAATCCAACAAGCAGGAAACCCCACGTTGCACACGGGGAAATAAATCAAACAGTCTGACATAAGTTTGGGATAGCCCAAAGGAGAGGAATTAATTAGGGAAGAAATAAAATAAACATCAAAGGAATATAGTATTTTTTTTCATTTTGCTGCACATTTTATACGTCACTGCTGGGTTTTGGCATATACTTATATATCCTGCATACACAATTTATTAGCTGCAATGAATTTTACTTCCAAACCTCATATATTCTCTAGAAGAAAAAGAAACCAGTGGTATTAACACTGAAGACTGAGTTTAAAGAAGTCAATATTCTTCCCACGTGAAAACTTTGATTCCACAAAGGAGGCTATTTCCCTGACAAAGCAGAATTACATCCTAAAGGAACTGGAATGACAAAGATTATTTCATATTCTCGAAATGCAGTCAGGCCTGCCAGCTTGCTTCCCACCAAACTCCTCACCGGTAACAGAGAATTATTCAAACAACTGATACAAAAGCCACAAAATTTTCAAAGAACGATCCCTGGAAAGTCAAAACATGACTCACACGTTTGCTTTAGGGAAGAGTGAATGTTATACAGCGGAAGCCTGCATGTCAGGTAGGGGTTTAAATGTGAGAATTCACATTTATTGTTGTAGATACAGAAAAACAGAATAAACCCCCTAATGTCCACTTTACAGGACCTGTCATCATCCTCATGCAAGAAATAACAATATTTTCACTAAGTTTATCTAGTGTAGGAAAAGTTCCAGTCCCATTCCCAAACCTGCAAACTCACAGCAAACCAAGCTAGCAAAATAAATCCTGAGCACGTTACTGAACCTCTAAAATTACCCTGTCCCATCAAAGGGCAAAGTGCCACAAGCGTGAAAGTTCACCAGGAACTGGTCTGAGGCCATCAGTAGACTTCATATGCAAGTTCTCTAGTGCTCATCTGGCAGCAAAGGTTGGACTTCACACTGATCCATCTCTTCTCTAAAGCGCAGCCCAAAGGAGATGCTGGAGACTCAGAGAGATCCAGAAATGACAGTTGGGTCCTTATGTCCAAAATCAACATTCTAAAGAGGGTCTGGGTCAGACCTTTGTTTCTTTACCAGAAATAGTTAATATCCTCTTTACCAAGAGTTATGAAGTTCTTGTGTACACCAGTAAAAGAAGTTTACAACTGCAGTGGTGTGCAGATGGGCTGGAATTTAAATTGCGTCTCCATAGTATCATAATTCAATTGTAAAAATCAAATGTGCACCAATAATAAAATAACATTAAAATATGAAACTGCAACAATTTATGCAAGGGGAAGCGTCCTTGTGGATACGCAACAGCTTTAACTCAGAAACTTTCTATACATTAAGATTCTACTGAATCATTTTGAAATTTGATTTTTGCTAAGCTTTTTTATTGTCTCATTTTTTCACATTAGACCTCATTATAACCAAAGACCAGAAGACCTGAACTGATACAGAAGACTAATATTTCTAGTATGTTAGTCATTAATGCTTAATTCTATTGTGTCATAGCTTTGCTGCATATTTAATGACATCCCTAGTGCCTTTTATCACCCCAAATTTGTCCTTTATCATGGCAGTTAAACTCCATCAATATACGAAAAAATTAAGATTCTCTCTGGAACACTAAATTAAATTCCAATAATAGTATAAGATCATAATTTTCAGAGATTTTGAAAAGTTCCGTTTGCTAGACAGAAGATAAAGACCTTGGGAATAATCCGTTGGATCAGCAGCTCATGAACCCACGTTTGCTCGCGCTGCAATGCTCCAAAGGGCTGGAGAACAGACTCAGTCAAGGTATTTGCAGCAGAAGGAACCTGAGATTTATTAGCTTCCTAAAATCTGTACTACAAAAAGTACATTTGAGCCATACAGTGTAACCATGTAGAAAAAAAAAAAACATATAAAAGAAAAGTTCCATTTCAGCTTCAAGAAGTTAGAACACTTTTGTTATTACAACTTCATGCCAGCAGTGCTGAAATGGCCCAGCGTGGACCAGGACAAGCTTCTAACAGGCGATAATTGCTGCTCTGGAGAACTCCTAGAAGTCGACCAAGGGCTGGGAGTCTGAACAAGCAGATCCTCAGCTAAATAATGTTTTTTGAGTTTTGCCATGTACCTACTCCTAACAAGTACCACCTGCTATTAAACATAGAAGAGAAACTCCGAATTCAGACACCAGACTTAAGTTGAAAGGAATGTAATTCAAGGTCTGTAAGGAAGTCCCAGGAGCATCTGCTGATCTGCAGGAGGAACAACCTCAGGGGTGCCAAATGCTCTGTATGATCCCGTACGGAGCACATCCCGAAATAATGCAATCCTCCCTCTGTCTTCTAAGAGCCCGATTTAGTCAGACGAAGACCAGCTCTGCCGCGTCGTGCATAAAAATAGCAAAGGCAAAGTTCTCAGAAATAGTGTCAGAACACTTTATAAAACACAGTTTCTTTAGGAACAACTGTAGGCGGTAAAATCTCTGGCTGCGGGTAGAGACAGAAACAAAGCACCAAAAATACCGTGTTTAAAAGCATAACGCGCAGCCAAGCAATGATACAAATTAGAGCTGTGCTCAACACAAAACACCAGCAAAGTACCATAGTCCTGCAGCTGGTTCATAAATCCTCTCAACCGGCAAATTCGAAGTCCTACACTGAAATCTGCAGGGAGAGCCAAGCAGTCCCTGACGACAGCCCTTCAAACGTTGCAAAGCAAGACCCTGGCCCCACACAGCTCCATGGTGGTACGAAGGTCTTCCGGAGCATTGACAGTGGCACATGAGGCCAGAACCCCGAGAAAGGGTAATCCAGCAAGGCTGCCTCCTGAAAATACGAAGTGACCAGTCTGGAAGGAGATTGGATTCCAAGGAATCAAGAAACAAATAAACAAACTGATAAAACATTCCCTGTTTTCCTGTAAATGACTGCTATGATGAAGATAGAATCATAGAATCATTTTGGTTGGAAAAGCTTTTAAAATGATCAAGTTTAACCATTCCCCCAGCACTGCCAGGGCACCACTAAACCATGTCCCTCCAGCACCACATCTCCATGGCTTTGAAACCCCTCCAGGGATGGGGACTCCACCACTGCAGCCTGGGATAGCCTTTCACAACCCTTGCCAGGAACAAATTGCTCCTCATGTCCAACCTAAACCTCCCCTCATGCAACTTGAGGCTGTTTCCTCTTGTCCCATCACTTGTTCTTTGGGAGAAGAGGCCGACAGCCCCTTGGCTCCAACCTCCTTTCAGGGAGTTGTGGAGAGCAATAAGGTCTCCCCTGAGCCTCCTTTTCTCCAGGCTCAACAACCCCAGGTCCCTCAGCCGCTCCTTGTAAGACTTGAGCTCTAGACCCTTCCCAAGCTTTGTTGCCCTTCTCTGGCCACGCTCCAGCCCCTCAAGGTCCTTCTTGGAGTGAAGGCCCAAAACTGACCCCAGGATTCTACATGTGCCCTCCCCAGTGCCAAGTAGAGGGAGACGTTCCCTATCCAAGACCTGCTGGCCACACTAGTGCTGATCCAGGTCAGGACGCTGGAGGCCTTCTTGTACCCTTCTTGGATGCACAGTCAAATCTGAGTTTCTCCAGCTGAGGCTCTGAGCCATGAAGGTGGTTATAAAACAGACGCGTTACCTGCCGTGGAAACTTTCCGGCTGGCTGCACCTCACCTCCCCACACACAGTTGAGGTGGGCAGCGAGACTCACCCCCTTCCAGCCTCCAGTTACTTGTTTGCTTCCCAAAAGGGCTGGGTGCAAGGCTGCTCACAAACAACACCTCCCCAGCCTGCTTTGGCTCCCTTGCAAAAAGCAATTTCCTGCAACCTTCGCACACGCTACAGAACCCTGCACTCTCTGACATGGTTTTATTTGTCTGAGCTGCCTCTTGGAGCTCCACACTGTAATTTAGGAGACTGCTCAGCGCTGCGCTGTTCTTGCAGGGATATTTCCCCCCTAGTAATAATGATGCCACCTCTGGATAGTGAATCATTACAAACTGCAAGCACAAAATGATCTCTAATGATGAAGCTTTTCTAACTACAATTTGGAGTGTTCCCATGTTCCCAGTTCATTTTTTCTTGGAGGGGTAACATAGCATTTTAGCCTTCTCTCAGTTAATGGCATTTTTTGGTTGTTATATATCTGTTAGGGAAAGTAAAGACTCGTCAGTTCTTCAAAGAATGAGAAATCTGGAGAGCAGCAATGACACAATGACAAAGCTCGGTGGGAAGGGAGGGAGGATTAGAAATCGTTTAAGTATACTTTTGGAAGGAAACCCGTTTCCTAATTTTTCCACCCAAGAAGAGACCAGCATTTACAACATGAAAAAATTGTTTCATGAAGCTGAAGTTGGGCTTGCAAAGGCTCCACAATAGATAAGCTACATGAAGAGAGACTGGGAGGAACTCCCGGGCTTTGAGTCAGTGAGGACAAGAAGTGAGAGATGGGGCCAGAGCACAGAACTTCTAAGGTAAGCACGCAACAGCAAACAGGATTGGGCATTCACTCATCTTACCTAGAAAAGTCAACTAATGTTTTGGTAGGAAAACAAACGAAAATAGGCGAGCAGGCTGGGGCACACGGAGGGTTACAGGAAAAGAAGGTGGCTTCCGCAACGTTTTGTTTCACGCCCAATTCCTTCTGTCTCATCCAAAGGAAGGCAGAAGAGATCTGATTATTACTCCTAGATATTTCCAGCAGGATGAAGGTCTCCTCTCCATATGCTCCATCCCCAACCCTCTTCTGGGGAGCTGCTCTCTAATTAGCACACACTAGTCTGCTTGCTGCTTCCCTAGTTTAGCTGAAGCTCTAGGAGATGCTCCTCATACAGCACAAACCCTCAGCTCTGCAGAATCACAAGTCCCTTCATATGGAGATCATAACAGAAGCGAACGACACGTGGTCTGATTTTACTGAGAGAAAATTCCATTAAGTATCATCAGCGAACTGGCATTATATTATGTATGTTCATATGTCATATATAATTTTGATTAATAAAGCTGTGATTCACATACACGTCTGTTAAAAAAAAATATATGAATGCAGCATTCCTCAGAGGTTCAGGAGCACATCATCTCTGCATCGGATTTGCAGATGACAGTTGGGATGACTGAGAGATCAAAAAAAATACCTTTTCTGGTAGGTGCTACCTGGATTCCTGATTCGTCCTTAGTCTTGCTGCAGCAGATTTGCCTGCAAAGATTTACACCCAAGGTCATTACTACAAGTTTGTGCACTGACCACTGCCTTCTGGGACTCAAAATGTGTAAATTCAGCAAAGCTAGGAATTACCTAAATAGGTTATGTTTCCAGCCCTTGGATGGAGGAAACAAAAAAATAGAAACAAAACTCTTTAAATTCCTTGGTCTTTTCTTTCTCATAATCCTCATCTCCTTCTCACATTGGAGTAATGTTCTTAACGTACAACACTGTGCTTTAATAACCCTCTCTCAAATGAGTACTAAAAATGCAATATAGTTCAATAAAATCACTATTGCAGCATTGCAAAAACCAGCCTCCCCATGCACTGCCCGTGGATAATCTGTTCAATTTAACAGAGCTCTGCAACAAAACATTGTAAAAGGCACAGAAGTTAGGAGCAAGCTCTTGGAGGGCACTCCAGGTTTCCTCTTAGCTGTGTGATAACCATGACGTAACCGCTGCTATATCCAGAGACCAGAACTCACCAGGTGCTCCAAGGAACCTGACTGGGAGAAGGACCTCAAACAAGTCAAGGTGAAAGTTTCACCTCAAGCAAGTATGAGGTGAAAGTCACCTGTAGGGTCAGGAATACTCTAGGGAGGTACCTGGGGAAAGCAACTGCTGGCAAGGGTGGTCCTGGTCCCCATGCGATGAGGAGGTGACGGTTGGCGGTTAAGTCATGGCTGGCATGCAGAGGTAAATGCTTGCTCGCTTTCTAAAACACAAGGTTGAGTAACTTAGACTCCAAAAGCAGTTACACTGAGTAATGCAGGGTAGGAGCTGGGATGCTGCTCTACAACTCCTCGAAAGGAGGCTGGAATGAGGTGGGGGTCAGTTTCTTCTCCCAAGGAATAAGTTATAGGACAAGAGGAAATAGTCTCGAGTTGCACCAGGGAAGGTTTAGGTTGGACGTGAGGAACAATTTCTTGTTGTCAAGGCTGCCCAGGGCAGTGGTGGAGTCCCCATCCCTGGAGGGGTTTCCCAGCCGTGGAGATGTGGTGCTGAGGGCCATGGGTTAGTGGTGATCTGGCAATGCTCGTTTAACGATTAGGCTCAATGATCTTAAAGGTCTCTTCCAACCAAAACAATTCTATGATTCTGTGATACAAGTACATCCTTGAACCTTTACACCCAGTTTGGCCTTTCTTTACTGGCCCTGACTGGTGGGGTGTAGGCTGCTCAGCTACACACTCATGCCTCTGACCTGCTGCAGCAGCTCCTGGGAACATCCTGAACTGACAGGGTGTGAGTGCTGCTGTGAAGTAAACATAAAGAACAAGGTGCAAAGATCACTCCATCTTGGAAAGCTCTGCTCCACAGGCTTTGAACCGCAGTCATGGTCTAGTTCATGAAATACATTTGCTCCCAGATGAAAGCTTGGCATATCTCAAATAGCAACCTCAGTACATCCTAGAACAGACTCAAGACCTGGCCTCCACCCAGCAAGCGCATTTCATCCTTCCAATTCGCCTGTAATCCCATCTGGGCAAGCCACAAATGCGGGCGTGCAGGTCTAGGAGCATGAAGAACTTAATAAGCACAAAATGCGCTCGACCCAGCAGCTGAGAAACATCACCGCTCTATGGCTGCTTGCACCCGCGTCACATGGGAACCTCAGAAGACGCACTGAATATGGTTATACCTGAGTTATTCCAGCAGAAAGCTCTTCATTGACTGTTTCCTAAAGAGGCTTTTCAATGAACGGCCCATTAAAGACAACATGAGTCTCTCAATTTGATGCAGAATTCAAGAGGTGTATGAAATATTTGTCGATATTTGGACTACCTAATGTGTTTAATTGAAAGAAAAGTGATTGCTGCAGAAATCGTTCCTCCTGTAAAGCCCATACTGCCCTGCAAAGCGTCCAAAAGCATTATGAATCTTTAGAGTTCACATTTTCTTCTCAATAAATAGAGAATAGGCCATAGTCAGCCTGTGTCTTTGGCAAGCCAGTTTTTAAGAAAACATCCTTTTCCTTCACAGAAGGAAGAGCAAAGGAAAAACAGGTTCTTTTTTCCCTTTTGCTGCATACAACAAAAAGCCCAAACCCAAGTGTTAGAGCTTATGGGAATCAAACACACAAATAAAACTGTGCCAGGCTGCAGTGGAGGGATCCTGAGAGATGCTGAAACCACCTATCCAAGAAGGTCACAGGGGAGAACAGCAGAGGGGACTTGACAGCGCATGTTCCTACAACCTGTAACTTGCTGACTCAAAAATGTGACTTATTAAAATGACTGAAACCAAGTGAATATGCGCACAAAAATAGCAGCAAACATATAAAGCCGAATTTTTCAGGGTTTGGGGGTAACATGGCATTTCCAGAGAACATTTCTTAGGCACCCGTGGCAAGTAAGGGAACAAAGTTCATGTTTTCCTAAATTGAATGCATAGAGAAGAAAAATCATAGAATGATAGAATGCATTGGGTTGGAAGGGACCTTTAAAGGTCACCTAGTCCAACTCCTCTGCACTGAGCAGGGACATCAGATCTGGTTGCTCAGAGCCCCATCAAGCCTGACCTTGAATGAGTCCCAGGATGGGGCCTCCACCACCTCCCTGGGCAACCTGTTCCAGTGACCCACCACCTTTGTAGTAAGGAACTTCTTCGTAATGTCTAATCTAAATCTACCCTTTATTTTAAAGCCATCGCCCCTCATCCTATCACTACATGCTCTTGTAAACAGCTTTCTGGGGAGGGATGTTTTTATCCACCACCAGCAGTTTACCGAGATTCACTCCTCATCCTGCACATTTTAAAGACCACCTAAAGCTTGCCATAAAACAGTGAATATCCCACGGGTGGGCAGGAGCGGTGCAGTGGGCACCTCAGGTCATTAACATGGCAAACTCTTATGCTCCTACGGACTTTGCCTTTGCACTGGTGCAAACCTACAAGCTCGATCAGATTATTTTTTCACTGTGTGAGCAGGAGAAGGATTGAGTGTCAAGTTTGTCTGAGAGCTGTCTCCTGCAGTCCCGAGCCACTGAGCTGTGCATCCCAGGCTGTTACAGCGCGGGACACGCTGTGCCAGTTTGCTGTGATACCCTGAGAAAGAAGAAAAGCAAGGAAATTTACTTTACAGCAAGAGCTTTGGAGAGTCAAAATATTTTTATCTTCTGATCTGTGGTACTTAAGGTACCAAGAAACGAGGTCACGTCCTCAAATCAGTATATAAATAAGTATTTAAACAATCTTCATGGTGCTACAAAGTTTTATCACTAGACCTTTTGGTCGACAAGGAAACACAGGCAAACCTGGAATTCATAGAATCATAGAAACATTTACATTAGAAAAGACCTCTAGGAACATCAAGTCCAACCATCCCAGCATCTCCCTAACCACAAGACCATGTCCTGAAGCACCACATGTACTCGTTTGTTGAAGTCTCCAGGGATGGTGACTCCACCACTGCCCTGGGCAGCCTGTTCCAGTGCTTGACCACTCCTTCTATTCAGAATTTAATTCAGAAGACCAAAGAGACATATGCACAAAAAAAAAGGATAAGAAAAAATTAATATGCTGAATATGCCCCTTTCCCTTACTGTTGGGGCACTCATCATATTAGTCTAAATTTAATTAAATTTTCTTATATTATTTGCAGATCAAATTTCACACTCTTCCACCTACACCTCATGACATGCACCTACAGCAACACTGCTGAGCAGCTCATTATTTCAATTGTCATTTATTATATCTCATGGGAATTTAAGAGATAAAAAGCTCAACTTGATAGCTGAAAACGTCCAAGTGTCACTAATTAGTACGAAGAGGAATTTTTTTCCTGCATTATAAATCCCTGTGCTTCAGGATGTGACTACACCACTGAATTCTCCTGTGCAGAACCATATTGACTCTACTGCTCTGTGGGGTCTCACCCAGCCCAAGGACTACCTGGGACCACCTAAAAGTTTCAACACTTTCAAACTGGAATAAGCAACAAGGGGCAATATATTTTCTCTTGAAATTGTTAGGGCTACTACTGGTATGAAGGAATTTAAATCATGTTCTGAGTACTACATAAAGCAAAAATTAGTAAATCAATGTAACTTCTAAGAGATGTTAATTTTGTTTCACTTAAAACACCAACTTGCTTTAGTTTTAATTCATTTTCTGACCAGAAAGATCATAGAATCATAGACTGGTTTGGGTTGGAAGCGACCTTAAAGATCATCTAGTTCCAACCCCCCTGCCATGGCAGGGACACCTCCCACTAGACCAGG
>JAVSBS010008563.1:0-37842 GCA_033124195.1 Coracias cyanogaster
TAGTGAAATCTTATCTTTACACATCAGCACCTAACCAACATACCCTATATTCCTCTCCCATGTCAAAATATACTTTACTGCTTAAAAGATATCAAGAGAGGCAAGCACATGGCCCGTAAGTAAGGAAGGCTGTAGAAACATACCACCTTGCACATATTAGTTATTTATGAATATGATGAGTAAGTTTATGTCAAAATATGGCCACTACTGGTTTCAAGAATAGAGATCCAAATGCAGAATTATGGTCAAGTAATAAATAGACAGTCATTTTATGAAGATTTTAAACCAGAATTGCTTATACTTTATCTTTTAAACAATAATTGGCTTTGGTTTCCTAATCAAGAGGGACAGTAAACTAGACTTCTGTCCTTATAAAGAGCATGATGCTCATCAAGTCAATCTGCAGCACACATGTAGATTTCTTGATCACTCCTTAAGTTACCTTTCAAAAAGCAGCCCCCATGCTTAAATAGTTAATAAAAAGTTGTCCTGGGTAAAAAGCCAATGTGTTTTCCACCAGGGCATTAAAAGTTCTTGTGGTTTCTGAAGAAGCTTTTCTTCTGTTTTTCCAAGCAAGGTGTCTAATTCCATTGTCTTCAATGATGCTTTGTCTGACTAAAATCTATGGGTTGGCTCACCACACAGTTGGCTACATGCAGTTGAGCAGCAACAGTCTACCTCCTCATTACACAGCTGGAAAAACTCACAGTAAGTGAAAAAATTCTTAAAATACTTAGTCATGCAACATCCATCAGACTGATACAAATCACCTGGTTAACACTATTTTCAAGAATAATAAATACCTTTAAAAATTGAAGCCCTTGAGTTAGAACCAAAGACATAGCTCGGCTTCTCATCTGCTCTCCCTTTCAGTAACACTCACAGTATCTTAAGACTGCTGGTGTATTTACAAAATTCAAACCAGCCCACTGGTGGCTTCAGAGTAACAAATAAGATTTCCATTAATTTAATTAAGTAACACCCAGCACCACCACTATTATAAGCTCTAGTAAACATCTCTGCATAGCTATGATACCCTTTGAAAACCAGACCAAGGTTCTCAGGAATGCTTAGACAGACATTCAGAATAGAATAATATAGACAAGACTATTCAAATCCCACAGGCAGGAACACAAATTGCCAAATAGCTAGGGTCAAATGCCCCTCTGCTCAGAGGGCCTGCAGCAGTTTGCATTGCTTTGCCTTATTCAAGTCCTCAAAACAGAGCTCACGTTAAAATATATTAAATGACTGCAAGGCAAATGAATACAATCAAGGTCACAAGGAACAGAGCTGCCAAATAAGGTAGTTCCTTGTCCATAAAGTGTTTCCCATATGTTACAAAATTTTGGTACAGCAGGGTGAATTTTTAATACTACATTAACCACAGAAAGCTCTTATTTCCAATAGCATTGTCAAAACATCTTAAAGACCACTTAAACTTCAGGTTTGCATATCTTTTTGGTTTTTTTAAAGCAGAGTGCATGCAAATGGATTGCAGCATGTCCATTTGGGAGATGATTTCAACAGCCTATTCTTGGGGAGCCGACTTGTAATGTTTCAATGTGCGAGCAGAAGGATCAGTAGCTTTAACCCATCTTGGCATCCAGTAGTGGGGCAGCCAGCCGCTTTGCCCTGAGTAGTGCTTTTCAAAGATCTGGCGGTAGTAATAACTTTCTTTTGTTCTAGGAGAATTGAAAGGATATTTCTCCACTGCCTTTTCCAGCAGAAGGTCATCAACCTATAGACGTAAGCAAAACTCCAGTTAATCTGCAGATACATTTAACTTTTACAAGTCAGTTTGCTGCAAAAGACAGAGGTTTCTGTCAGGTGAATTTTTGTTATAGGCTCCCTTGATCTTTATTAATATATACTTCTGGCGCTGTAAATATTTATCTCTGCATTGTATGTGAAGCCCATTTCTCTTTTGGTTACAATCCCCCACAACTTTTTCCTACCCTTCTCTTTGCTGCAAATCAACCGGAACACCATAGAGTAGTCCCCCCCGCCCTGCCCTGCCCCGCCCCAGCTCACAGAGAACTGTTGGCTCTGCTGGTATAACCAAGTTCTTAGCAACAAAAGACCTTGGATGCAGAGGCAAAGACACCTCCAGTTGCTAAACTGGCTAAGAAAGGGAGGATGAATAGTTGCACCAGTTGAGGCAATTTCTAAAGCAGCTTCTACTGCCAACATGCTGTCTAACGCCTCACAGCCATGAAATAAATTTGGCCCGACTAACAACAATACAGGTTTGGCACAGGCAGCACAACACTGTTGCCTGACCCACCTACTTTCTTGCCTGAAATACAGAGAAAGGGTACGGGAAACAAGCAGTTAGTGGTAGGACAGACAAGCACCGGTCTACAGGCTCGACTACACATTTCCAGAAAACAGAGCTCTGGTGTAAACTGGGTGTTATTCCTTCCTCTTTGTGATTAAACTACCTCTGTACACCTGAGATGATTATCCTTTCTGCAAAGGCAAAATGCTGCAAGTATTCATTGTTTGGCAATGCAAGCAGAGGCTTTAAAAAGTAAAAAGGCTTAGTTAGGCACGGCTCAGAAAAACAAATGACATAAACAATAAAGGACATTATAAAGTCATTATGCTGTTACTCAGTTACAGAGTAAGTTCATGCAAGTGCCTCTTCAACTTAAGCAGCTGCTTTGCGTGTAACCCAGAAATTGTGTTTGCTGACACACAATCTAATTTGCAGTCAAAATACTTAAATGATGTTCATTTCCTTACATAGTCATTTCTGTCAGGCTCTAGCATTTCTTTGTATCTAAGATTTCAAATGGCTGTAACCAACTCAGATAGCTAGAGGACTGTTCATTAAAGTTTACCTTACTCCTCCACCATGAAGCTGAAGTTACTGTCACTCCCAGATGTATTTTTCCAACTAAGCACAAGCTGCCTCCCCTTGGCAGCCGTATCTAATACACCTGTATGTGAAAGACAGTAGCTAAACAAAAAAACAAAAACTAAAAGTAATATTGTACCTGTTGATCAATATAGTCCTGAAGAATAGAAAACCAGGATTTCTTCACTGATGCTATACCATCACTGAAAGCTTCTTTGGGTCTCCAGAGTATTTCTTTGGGAAGCAAGTTGGAATCTTCAAAGGACTGTCTTAAAAGGTATTTTTCAATTCCATTCTGTTTGCAGAACAACAAACACTGTTGTGAGTCTCAGGAACTGCAGTACAAAGATCGGGCTTTAAAAACTTCAGAAATGGTTTCCTTTTAGAAGGTCTGTCCAGAAAAGGGTTCCCAGTAGTCAAAAAATCCAGCAAAATATTTAAGAGCAGGTTTCACTTCGGATAGAGGACTTAACCATTGAATTGAGTAATTTAGCCAAATTTAGAGCATGTATCAGTGAATTTGTAAACTTACACTTGGGTCCAACCCTAGTTTTACATACCTTTGGAGTTCGCAGTTCTGCTGGTAGAGATAAATAATAAGCAGTAAACCGATGATCCAAAAATGGGACTCTCAGTTCAAGACTAAAGAGAGGAAACAAATAGAAAAGATACTGAATTAATCCAACAAGTCACCTACTCATGAATTCCATAACAGCTAAGCTTTCCTGTCCATCACAAACACAAGGTTTTTTGCTTTTACTTAAAAGAAATTTAACTTGCATATTCGTGACTATCTGCATTTAATTTATCAATTTGGAAAGGTAAGTATATGGTCTGCACAGATTACATAAAGATCTTGATGATTTATTATGCCATCTGCTGGACAGCTTCTGGTATAATGAATTTAAAGACTGGTCCTGCAAAATTTGCAACAACTGTTGCTCCACATAAACAAAAACACATTGAAAAAAAAATTCTGTTGCCCCCAGAGAACTACCAAATTGCTTACTGGGACCTGGAACAGCTATTTCTAAATATGTCACAGAAACAAGCAAGGATTTCTGCTGTCAATCCTGAAATCCACATTTGCATGTGTTTTCAAGAAACAATGAAAAGGAGCCCATGTGGACACCATTAAGCTATTGACTACTACCTTGCAGCATTTGCACAAGAAGTTCTCTCCTACACCAGTGGAAGATATAAATGTAAAAAGTCTTCCTGCTTACAATCTCTTATGCATACCATGGCTTCTAAGGACACAGTAGGCAACAAATAAAATTAGACAGTAACTGTGTCTTCAGTAGGAAGAACTTCTCTGAGCATCTTTCCTCAAGAGACATTATGCTGCCTAGCTTCAAAGTCAAATGGACGTGTTCTACTGCATTCTAGTAATTTCATTGTCTCTGTAGCTTCTCCTCTGATAAAAAGCTTCAACTACTCTAGAAATCAAGTACTGAGGCTCAGTTTCCACATCTACTGGCAAGATTTGCATTGCAAGTCTTTCCCTACAGTTATTTTTTCCTAACTGATAAAGGTACTTTAATCATTTCCTCTCCCCTCTTAATACCTCTCTCTTTTCTCTATAAATCTGAACACTTGAAACTCAGTTTTAATTTGTTAATACACAGGTTTTTTCTTCCTGGCAGTGCTGTGAAGCTGACCTCAGCTTCTCTTCAAGAAATGGCAGCTCTCCAAAGAGTAGCAGCCAGAATGTGATATTGAACAGCCTTGACTATGTGGCCAAACTTTTCAGCACAAAACAAATAATGAGGCAAATAGCAGGTCTCCTGCACTCTGTCCATCTTTGTATTACCCAAGAAAGTTATAAAAAGCTGGACAAGTCATTCTGTAGCAGGATCAACATACTACGCGAATTTCCCAACAGGTACCTTTGCTTTGCCAAAGGTACCATCTTTTTTTCATCTACAGCCAGCTTTCCAAAAATATTATCTTTTTAATGAAGGTATTTCTTCAGTAAAATAATGCTATTTTCTGCAGTGTACATTTGGGTGATTCTTTAAGGTAGCAGTCACATGGACTGTGTCCTGACATCTCTTTATTACAGTCAGCTACCCAACTCAATGCACATAATCTTCTCTTCTATTATGTTTTTTTAATTCTTCATATGCATGCTGATTATCGGATTCTAGATTCTTCTTTGTCTAAAATCTCAAAAAAGCCCCAAGTTAAATATAACTTTGCCTTCCCTCCTTAACTCTGCATACTTGTATTTCTAATTCCCTGATTCTATAAAGACCAGTACAATCCCAGACAAAGGATTATTCCTGCATCAGTTAGCAATACAATGGGCCTTATAGTCACAGAGGATCAGATTAAGTTTTGCAGTGTGGTTTGCTGTTGCTCAAATTCCATCAAGCTACAACTTCAGTTTCATCTTGGTATACAAATCCCCAGCAGTCTTTTGCTTCAGAATCAAGAAGTACTATAAGCAAATGCAATTAAATTCACAGTTTCACTCCTCCCTCTATCTTACTGTTCTGAAACAGCACTCAAATCCACTGCCTTTGCTCAACCGCTAAAACTTTCCTTGGTAAAACTCTGCCCGCAGCAATCACAATATCAAGTGATATTGTGCTCAGAACAGAAATGTGATTGACGGTTACCCTGAAGACCAGATTTCCCTGCCCTGTAGACTGCTAGGTCTCATGCCATCCTTCCCACTGAGAGCATAGGGACTGTGAGTGCCTGGGCATACCTGGAACGTTAGCAATGCCTGGCCTGCTAAAGCAGATGGCATCTCAAGTTATATTAAGATACAGAGCTCAAGCAGAGTATGGGGCACACCCCATTTGCTACTACTACTTGAGGATCAACGATCATCTTAAGAGTAGTCTAGTCCCACACAGTAGGAATAAAATTATCCAGTATCACAACACTCTGAATCACTTAGTAATTCAAAGAGTAACAAGTCAACAATTAACTGTTGTAGTTTTCTGAACAGCAGCAGAACTTTTAAGATCTTCTTGGTCTTTTAAATCACATCAGTCGTCAGCATCCAAGAGACTGGATTTTACCCATGGGCTGCAGTAGTTCTGTCTGCACGAAGGACATCAAACAGGTAGAGCTCCTTCAGAAGCCGCTCGCTCTCTTCTGCAGCTTCTTCAGGAGATGGTGCCTGTAATGAGACATATGTATGTAGCACACAGACGTAATACAGCTGCACTGAGGGAAACATTTCTTTCTGTCCTACGTTTGAGTTGCAGTGATCACTGGGTGATCTCAGAACTAGCAAAGACTACATTAAGTTTTAAAAAGTTTTTTAGGTGATTAAAAAAAATCCCTTAAATTTTATGCCACCTCAGGAGAAACTCTCAACAAATACACAGCCGGGACAACCCTCAAACATCACACCTTGAAATCTCAGACATCTCCTGTTGAAAAGGAGAACAAGCTGCTCAAGGGCTTTCTGTAGAGTAAATATTATTTACCTTATGGAAATATATATATCCTTGTGTCAGCTCATCTGATCCTTCTCCTGAAAAAATGACCACGCTGTCCGTTTTCTTCCGTATATATTTGGAGACAAGATACATTCCTTAAAAAAGAGCATAAATTTATTAAAATACAGCTACATGTATGGTAATATATACATCCAGTACAGTTTTTAAATTTAGCATTTTAGAAGTTTCTCTCCCACACTTTCTTCTGTAGCAAACACCTGCAATATGCTAAAATAACATCTCATTGTTACTCAAAGCCATCAACAGCCACACTAAGTGCTGCAAATATATCCAAACTGTGTACTTATACTTTGCCCTCAAAATATCAGAAAGACATGTCTGTCAGTGATCCTGGGAATGCTGCAGGATTCCCGTGGGAACACACAGAGGAGTTGTTCTGACTCAGTTTGAAATTAAGCCCATGATTCATTCCAACACAGTCCTGAATAAACCTTCTAGCTTCAGAGAACAAAACTACTAGCAGAAGTTGCTGTTTAACTCTCTGCCAGTGTGGGCTGAGCTGCATGAAACCCTTTTCTAATTTTTTTTTTAAAAGAACTATCTATTTATTATTTTTATTAAGAAAATTATGCCTTCCCCTCTGTGCATCTTTCCAAACAATATGCTTTTAAAAAGACGTATTAGAGATCTAATGAAAAGGATTTAGTTCATTATTCCCCATACTAGGGAGCAATCACAAAGGAAGATGACAGATGAAAAGTTTGCTTTATTTTTTAAAGAAACGCTTTCAGTATTTCACATTCCAAAGTTCTATTTTGTGTACCAAACTCCATGCAGGGACCTGGGTTTTCAAAACTGTGTTGCCTATTTGGCTTAACTTTTTTGCCATGTTTTAGGCTGACGTAAGATTAACTGGGTAAAATGTTGCAGCTGGTATTACACAGAAGGTCACACTGGATTAGGGTTTTTCATTCTCATCAGGCTGGCAACCTGGTAAGAAGCTGCTGGTGACTCCATTGCTCATAATCGAACACAGATTCTAAGAAGTCTACCCGGCTTGAGTGCCCATGTGTTACTAGAGTATGACAAGAAATGCTTCATTTTAGTATTAAAATTATGCAAGGAAAGGGTAATCAATTGTTTCGCTATCATAACATTCAGTACTTCAGATAACCTGTAAATTTTCCTCCTTCCTCCAAGGTTCATATTTATCAGAGCAGAAAACCTAGACCTGGAGATCTAATGTTTCTCCTTCATATATCTTCTGGGTTTCATCCCAAAGCTTCAGGTGCAGATCTTGACAATTATTTTGTACAGTCAGTGACTCTGAAACCAGTAACCGTTTTTGGCTCAGTGTGGTATCACAGACAAGACTGGGGAGCAGAACTTGGGAGTCCCAGCTCCCAGGTTCTGTGACAAGTAAAGGATCTAGTAGACAACTACACAATTTCGCGTAAAATTATTGGGCCAATATAAAGCAAAGGTTGCTATTAGAAAAAAAAAACAACAACTTACCAATGGATGCTCTTACTGTTGTTATATCATAGGTCTCCAAGGAGAAGATAACATCCTCAATTGCCTGAATGCCTTCTTCAGAATTAAATATTACTTCATGATGCTCACTGCCTATATGTGCTGCCACCTGTTTGTAAAAGGTGACAACTATGTATTGCTTTCCAACGAAAACACTGTACCTTGTGCTTAAAACACACACACTGAGCAAAAGCACCCACTGCCACAATGAGAATTACATGACATCAAGCCAAGAAAAAGATGATATTTTAACAGCTCCTCTGACTTGCTGTGGTACATTCACCAGACGGAACAGTCTCCCTAGCTACAGTGTTCAGTCGTGATTACACAGACCATCCAGCTGCTTGACCAAAGCATAACAGAATCTATAAAGGCTCTAAATACTCCAGATATTTACCCTGAAGACAAAAAGCAGCTCAAAAGCCATGACAGCCTGGATACCTGAAGTGTACCCCAGACGTCAACCAGTTTGTACAAGGCTGTTAATCCAGTAAACCAACAATTAGCTTACAATATTTAACATATATACAAATGCCATAGCATAGGAACCATAGCAGAGAGATTTACCCTAAAAGCCGGAGGCAGAACTGAGACAATTCTGAAGTACCATCCTTTTGGTAGCAATGCAAAGGAAGTCTGTCACAAAAGTCTTCCAAATGCCAGAGAAAATAGGTAAGGCTCAATTACCTCTTTTGTAAGATTTAACTAAGCAGCAAATGTTGTACTAAATGATTTATTGCAAACCACAGCAATACATGACTATTCAGTATTACTATTAATACCATAGCATGAAGTTAGCGTCATTAATGTACACTTTTTAGCCTTCAGCAGCTCAGAACAAACTGAAAGCAATGTTTACTATACCTTTCTGGCAGCCAGTAAGTCAGGACTGTTTTCCATTCCAATTGCAAAGGTTTGTAATGGATAACTGAAGTTCATTTCTTTCATTAATTTCAGAAGAACAGCTGCAACCAAGCTGGAATCTAAGCCCCCTGCCAACAAAACAAATTTGGTTATGCGACCAGCTTTTTGTTTAAGGACACTGTCTAGATAGCGGAATCTTAGGAGTGGGCTTAATTTTTAAGCTGTGTGAATCCAAGGTACTTCTTGTACAAGTGTACATTTACCACCACTTAACAAAACAATCAGGCAACTTTAGTGGTACATATTCAGTAACAGTTGTTACTAAATTTTGTTGTCAGAAGGATGAGTGGAAATCCTTCTTTAAGATACACAGAAAGTATTCTGAAAACATTGTACCACTACAGAACATGCCCCTTCTCAACTCTTGCTATAATGGGATTTATTGTCCTTTCAAAACTACTCTCTATCCTTTTCTTACCTATACTTCTAATAACTCTACTGATGGAACTATGTAATTTTTATTGCTGTTTGCATTAAAAAATTAAGTAAAAGAAAAGAATGTTTAGTGTACAGATTCCACTCTTCCTCAATCATTTTTCAAAAGTGTTTCACAGTTTGAGTGGAATTAATTTTTTAAACATGACTTCAAAGTGAAATGGTTCACTAGTGAACATTTCCCACCCCCACTTCTCTTCCTCTTCAGAGGAGGACAGTGGGAAGATTTGAATAGCATGGAAAACAAACAAAAAATAAACCCAAGAGATGCACAAGCTGCCTAGATGTACTCCAAGGCTCCACCTTCTTATTCTCATGAGCTAGTTCCACTAGTCCTTGACTAGTTCTACTTGCTTCTCCCCTCTGAAGTACTGAGCAAAACACAGTGCCTGTTCTCCCATACCTGCCTGCAGTTCTGACAAGTATGAGGCAAAACCCTCTTCTCTGTTTCCTACAGTGTGCATGTAATTTTTCAGCCGAGTGCATCTGCATTCATTCCCCTTGTGGGAATGCTAATTTGTTGGAAAAAAAAAAAAAACAAAACAAAAAACCAACCATTCTGTAGAAATTACATGCAGAGTCTGAGAAAAGGAGAGCCCAGAAATCAAACTGAATGCTCAGGACAGGGAAATCAGTGAAATCAACACCTGTGTTTCCACTGTGAAGTTGCAGAACTCCCCCTGTGACTGGCAACAAAAGTACTTCTCCAACCATAATGCTCTAAGCATACTCAAAATTGTGAAGCACTGAGATAACTCTAGTATTATACCAGCACGGGCACTTAGTTTTGCTACTAATACATTCTGCACGTGCAGCTGAGGAGCTACCGACTGCCTTCTAATTTGATATCTGAGATGTAGGGGGTTGAACAGGCTTTTTAACTGAGGCTGGGATCTTCCAACTCTGCGTATCTCTCCATTTCATTCACCTCCCTCCTACTTTTTGTGATGCCACAGTAAGGAAATGGTCCAACTGTACCTCCTAGTCAGTTCTCTTTCATTCAAATGCACATTTGATAGGGTTCCCTATAAATGAGGGTAATTACTTATGTTCAGTGAATGCATGTACAGCATATCAGAACTCTAACCACAAGTACAAAGTGCTACAAAAACACAGCAAATAAGACAGATGTCAGCCCCACAGCTACAAAGCCTTACCCCTGTAAAGTACCCCTGTAACACTGAGCCACCCAATCACAACACTGATCAGCTAAGTCAGTGAACAACTTCCTGTACCACAAGCTCCTGTCAAAAAGCTTAGCAGATAATTTTGGTCCAGATGGTCCCCTATAATTTGGTAAATATCGGGCGGTCTAGGATGAGAATGGAGGCTATAGCAAAGAAGGTGACAAGTAAGAACTTAACTTCCTCCTGTCTGAAACGTGACAAGGCTTCTATGCTCAATCTGTGCAAAGTCAGTGTAGTAACAACATTTTCTTTTTAGACACCAACCTAAGCATATATCTCATGTATTTAAGAGTATATTGGGTGATTTTTCAGTAAGAATATTGTATTTCTTTCCTCTTACTTAAAAATGGTCAGGGTCTTAACAAACCAGCATTCCAGCCCAGAGTAAACTTTAAAAGCGTGAGACATTTAAGATACTTGGTAACTAGAAAGCTTCATCACAAACTAACAAGTTCTTTGTTCTCTGCTCTAAAAAGCAAATGAGGATTCAGATCACTTCAGGTACATCACAGCAGAACAGCAAGTGTACTTTCCTCTAACTAGCAGAGGATGGGTGAAAGAGAGAGAAGATACAGAAGCATTGTGATTCTTGCTACTTACCCGACAGAAGACAACCAATCCTTCTGTGAGCCATCAAACGTTTTCTAACTGCATTTTCAAACAGAATACGGATGTTGCTTTTCACCGTTTCAAGATCAAAGCCTGTCCAGAAAAGAAATGAAGAGGGGGAAAAAAATATCCAGGAAGTGTTACTTAGATTTTGCTGCATTATGCTACCAGGAAAAAAATATATTTGTCTGAATTTCCTTTGATAGTGAGAGCATTCAAGTTCATCATTGTACATGACTACCTACAAAGACAATTCTTAAGTCCCTACATTATATAAAAAACCCCACAACTTGGAAGAACTTTTATAACAGCACTTTTAAAAAAAGAAAAACAAACAAACAAACAAAAAAATCAATCAATGCACATTTTATATTCAAAGATTATAATTTTTTCACTTTTTAATCAGAGTAAGTAGCAAATGCTTTGCTGTACTACCTGAAGGCAGAGTTTCCACGGTATCACACACAACATGGAGTGGTTCATCTTTATAGCTATGAAATTTTACTAATTCCACTGATGCAACCTTGCCAGAGGGCTTTAAATCCAACACTTCATAATGACCTGGGAGGAATGGTTCCACTTTAGGACATAAGGATGTTGAATGCTTTAAGTTGATAAGTCCTACAGATAAAATGGGGAAAAAGTAGTCAGTTTTTGACCTCAGATGGTTACGCTCTACCTCACTCAACAGCCTCTGTACTAAAACTATATACAAAAATATTTTATCCGGATCCTAAATTTGGTATTACAAAAATGTAATTTTGAGTTGGAGCATGACCTGGTTAAAGCATGATTCTGCTTCTGACTGCACACAGATCTTAGCCATTTCAAGCTGAGGCAGACAGCAGAGGAAGGACACCAACAAGTTTTACTACTTGCTAAGTAACAATTTATCCCGGTGAGCATTACGAAGGGCACTTTTTCAACTGACTACATGATATCCAGGTCAAGGTGTAATATGCTTATGAGAATTCAAAAGACAATTAATAGCAGATTTTGTGTTTAAAATTAAATGTAGTCAAGCTAACAAGGTGTTTGTAATAAAACCACATCCCTGAAGTGATTGCTTAATTGACACTGATTTAGTGATTTCATAAACTCACCAATTCCAGACTGATCTACAGCCCTGCCAATGAGTGCCAAGAATCAGACTTGTAACCAAACCTCATGTACAGTCCTTTTGTGAAATAGGATGTTTTGCACCTGCTGGTCACCTGGATGCCTCTTGCAGAACTCAAGCCTAACTCCAATTGCTGTTAGAGAGGGACCAGTAATTCACTGTGATGGTTACAGGACACAGACCCTAAAATACTCTTTTCCTGTGTTCTTTCCCAAGAAGCAGAGATGGTACAGCTCTTAGTGCTAGTATGCAGCGCTACTGTTAGAGGAGTCAACTTATATTGGAGACTGATAATAAAATTGATATACAGCAAACGGGAGAGACACAAGTAATCATGAAAGTCAATTTTAGCCAAAATGCATTTTAGGCAATAAACTCCCTTTTGGCACTGTTTGGATTTGTTTATGCAAGTGTCAAGTCTAGAGATGATTACTTAAAACAAACAAAAAAAATTGATGAAAAAAAGGAAAAAAAGTGGCATCAAATAAGTGTCAGTAGAAAATTACCCAACGCTGCATGAAATTTCAGTAGGGTTTTGAAATTCTTGACTTTTACAGATTAGCAGTTCTTGTGGCATTATTTCCCAGTTCACCATAGAACACCAGGAACAAATTATAATATAATTTACTGTAGCATAAATCTACCCTAATTCTATATGCTACATTTAACTCTGAGGTAACATAAAACATCTTGGACCAAATTGCTATGATTCCAGAACACAAAGAATTATAAAATTAAATAAGTTAGAGATATTAAGGACAATTAAACATCTTAGAGATTTACTGTCTGTAGGTTTTGTTTTAGTGATGTGTAGTTCTTATACTACTAAATATAGTTCATTTATTACTGAACTTACAGTTCACTTTCTCTTCACACTTAGAAGAAAACCCTGACAAAGAAGTTTGTCTCTGACAACAATACCTAAGATTATTTAGGCACTAAACACAATTGCTTTTACCTTTTGCCTCAGAACAGACACCCAAAAATCCATCATCAGTCAGCACCTTAAACAGCGGTCGGACTCCATAGGTATCTCTTGCCAGAAACACTTTCCTGTTTGCAGTATCCAGAAGGATGAAAGCAAATACACCATCTAGCATGGATGCTGTTTGTTCTATTCCTCCTCTGTTGTAAAGATGAAGGATAACCTCACCATCCACTAGTGTTTGATATTCAAATCCAAACTGCTTCTGCAACTAAGAAAAATATAACAAAAATAAGCATTTGCAAACAATGACTGCTTATTAATTGAAAAAAACCAACACCATTCATGTAATTCTTCAGTAAGAAAACTAATTTTTGCAAAAATCACAGTTTAAAAGTTTAAATGTTTCTGCCAAAGAAGAAAATTATAATTTTGGGTTCAAAATATTATCCATAATCATGTCTCAGACAACACAGATTGACTCTGCAGTCCTAAGTAATTAACAATATCACAAGTTTTCAGGGATGTATTTCTGAGGATGTCAAACTGCAAACCCATGCCCCTGGTCTTCAGAAGCAGTAACGTCCCCAGCTCCCATAGAGAAACGGCAGAAAGAGGCAGTCACTACTTCTAAAAAACCAGCTCAAAACAGGATCAGAAACAGAGACGCCCTTTATTGTAGTCTCAAATAACTCGGTGCCATTTTCTTATCAGATAATAATGACATTTACTTAAGCTCCCTCCTCCACCTCAAAACACAGAGACACTCTCTGCAGAGTGAAGTACTTCAGAAATAAACTTTGGTTTATTTATGGAGTCACTCCAATTCCTCAGTGTTTTCTCCTTATGCACAGAGCATTTCCTTCTGCCTAATCTTCCTCCATTCCTCAGTGTAACCTTTTCACTCTGCCTGTGCAGATGGAGTGGGGGAGGAAGAAATTAGTTATAAGACTTAAGTCAGGCCAAATATTCTTCATATTCTTGTGGTGCTACTCTTCAAGTCCCTTCAATATCCACCAGACAGGGGGAGAGGGTTTCAATAAAACACTAACAAGCCAAGAAATCCCACAAAACCAATGCTTTGGTATATTAACTTATTTGGTTTGAGTTATTTATGGGGCAAAGTCTTGGATCACATTGAGTCAGTATTCATATATCTATGTCACTGCCTAATCGGGACACCTGTTTCATCAATGCCTGTTTCCTCGGTAGGTTTCAGTTGCAGGTCTGAAAGAAAAATCTCTTTATAAAGAAAGAAGGTACCTAATGTAGTGAGAATAACTGAACAATTCCTGCAGATGGCAATGCAAGTTTTGCCTAATTAAAGTCCCCACAGGACTGCGCGCATACCATGATTGAGAGTAATTCTTACTCCTCTTCAAAGGGGAAAAACCACAAGGCAAAACACAGCAAGCATTACAGACTGTTGCTACAACACATTTCACACGTACTGCATGGCAAAGTATCTCAGCTTTCAAACAGCCAGATACTTGAAGATTGGGCAAAAAAAATTAAATCTCCTGCCTATTCAAAATCCCAATGACGTTATTGATGTCACTGACCGCAGCCAGACTCCAACTTCAAAAATGTGATGGCAGAAGTACTAAGACATCTCAGATTACTTGTATGTTTCTGATACTACCATGCTCAGTTTATGATTGATCTTAAGCATTCTGTTTCAGCATGATTCAGAAACAGTCACAATTGCAAGCTGCTTTATATGCCAAATTTGAGTGACGTGAACCACTTCCCTTTACAAGTGACACAGGCAGCACGGACATCTCGGCACAGGGACGGAGGCACACAGACAATATTCAGCAGCAGTATCGCACCCATCAGGGACATTCAGACGCTTCAGGAAGTAAGTACAGAGTTGCTGCTTGTTTTGTGCCCAAGAGACTTACTTAGGTGGCTCTCAAAAACCCCACAAAGCATCTCTGCCTTAAGCTGCAGACACCTAAGGACTTTGGCAGCATACTGGAAACATCTCCCTGGAGTTTGTTGCTTTTGCATAAATACATAAGAATGCATGCTATACATTAGTATATTATAAGTTACATATCCCATCTAGACTGATATGCAGAAATAAAAATGTAATACGAAACAGCTTGCAGAATGACCCAAAATAACTGAAGAGCAAAACCCTCCAAAGGGAGAAGGGGGGAGAGAGGCTTAGAATTCCCTTACGCAAGAGATAACGAAGAATGCAGCTTTACTTTACACAGACAAAATCGGAAGATACAAATACTTATTGCCCTTCTTGCCAATTAAAAAGTGATTTTCAGTATTAAAGACTAAGTATGTTGCTTAGCCACCACGGATTCACACCTCATTGAGACAGTTCACTTAATTTTAAGTATTAGTAATTTGATAACTTTTTAAAACTTCTCTGATATTTTAGTCAACCACGTTTTAAACATTTTCTGGATGTCCACTAGCTTTGAAATTAAAAAAAAAAAAAGAAAGAAAGAAAACCAGAAAAGGCCATATGATCCACACAACACTTACCTGTTTGAAATTGTAGATTTCTCCATTGTAACACAGCCACAGATATGGGAATTTCTTCACCCGGATCGGCTGCATACCATATAACTGATCAACAACTGCAAGGCGGTGGAAACCAAAACAGCAGTTGGTGAATCCATTGACGTTCTCAAATCGAAATGCATCAGGACCTCTGTGTGCTATCTTCATGGCGCTGAGACACTGGACAGAAAGGCATTCATCACTTCCAAACAGGGCCCAGATACCGCACATTGTGAGGGTGTTGATTTGCCTCAAAGCAGAGGACCTGCTCAATAAAGACATGAACATTGTAAGTGAGAGCTGACACCTGGAAAACACAGATAACAAGTGTAGGTTATGAATTGCTCAATTGCCAAGAGGGCTTGTTACCCCAAGTCCCATATGATATCAGGCTGATCAAGAGAACAGCAGACTTTAGGGTAAAGGTAAAAGACAGACAAGGTAAAAACTAGTTTGCCCAGAATACGATAAGCAACGTTTGGCGAACAAGAAATTAAGCTTTAGTTTACCTTTATGTACACCACGGTTGTCTATGATTTCTTTTACTGAGCACAAATAGAACGAATCGTTACAGGGCACCAGGTATAACCTGGACTGACCAAGACCAGGCTAAGGCCTGTAGTGACGGACAAGGGCTGAGAAGTGACGGAGGGCAGGGTTAGAGTGGACTTCCCCAGCACCACGGATGGCCCAGGTGAGCAAGGTGCGGCGGCAGCCATGCTGGCGCGGTGCCGGCTCCCCTCGGCGCGCCTTCTCCAGCCTGCACGCACAGACCTCGTAGCTCTCCGAACCCCGCGGAATGGTGGAGGCGGGCTGAGCCTGGCGACCTACAGGTGGTGGCGCTGGGGTCCCCATCCTCAGCCCCAAGCTCCCACTGGTGTTCGGGCTCAGAGAGCCACAAAGCCTAGAGCGCCGGGCCTGCAGAAGGCACGCCAAGGGGCGCACGGCCCCGCACCGACATCGCTCCCGACACGCTTTTTCCATCTGGTGAATGGAGAGCGCTGTGGAGCTCAGCCTCAGCACATGGAGCTGCGCTTTCCCACCAGCTGGGCGGCTTCCGGATGCCTCATGGTCTCCGGGGCTCTTCAAGCAGGTGACCGCGGGCACCCGGCGGCACGGCCGCCACCCCCGGGCCCCTCCACACGGCCGCGCACCCCGGGCCCGCGGCGCGGCGGAAGGCCGGCCTCTGCGACCGGCTGCCCCCGAAGGCCGCCCTGCGCGGCTGTGCTCAGCCCAGCGGCCCCCCCAGGCTCGGCGCGGCCCGGGAGCCACCGCCGGCCCCGCTGCCTTACCCGGTGTCCTGACCGCAAGCGCAGAAAGAGCCGCCGTCTCCGCCGCGGCGGGTGATGAAGAAGGCGGCTCCCGCCGGTGCCGGCTCCTCCCCCGCCCCCGGCTGCTGTTGAAAACCCGCCGCGAAGTTTCATCATGTGCTGTTCAGCCCCGCCGGCCGGGTCTCGGCAGGGGCGTGTCCGCGCACCGCAGGCCCCGCCGCGGCCCCGGCCAGGGAGTTGGCTACTCGCAAGCCGAGGCATCCGGCGCCTGCCGCCTCCCCTGGGCCGCCGTGAGGAAAAGCGTGCTCCACGAGGGTCTGGTGGGCTCAGCAGGCTTATGGGGGCAGCCTGCAGCCATCAGAAATCCTGTCCCCGCAGGTCTGCCCAGAGCCGCGCCTTGTGCCGTCTGAAGTGCGGAGAGCTCAGAGGCCTGCATGGGGCTGCCTGAAAGCTGCTTCATTTGGTTTGGGAGAGGGAGCGCTTGCAAAGTTAACACCTCGGGAGGCACATACTGAGGATTTGGGGTTTTGCTGTGCAAAACCCGTGTTTGAATAATAGGTGCTATGGGTAAAAAGGGATTTTGATGCCTACCTGACCTTCATGATTGGACAGTTGTGCCGTTGAGTGTGCTAAAGTAAACGAAATTCTGCTCTGAAGACTAGGATGTGAAGTGCTAAATATAAACCTTAATTTTCCACATATACTTCAAGAAAGCCATCAGTAATTTGCATGCAGTGCACTTTCATAGCTAGCTTTAGTGGATTTAGTGTAAAATGGCAGTGCTGTGCATAAAGGTCTTCAGGTTATGCAGACTGTCGGCAGAAGTGTGGTCCGTGTGTAGAATTTTAAAAGGACCTTTAAGAAGCTGTTAAAAGGGCATTTTTAGGCTTTAGAAAGAAAAAACGTGTTGAAGCGGCCTATGTGTGAGAAGTAGAAGTATCCAGTGCTGCAGAGGAATAGGTGCAAGAGGTTTCTGTTCAGCCCAGCTTCACCTGAACACAGGATTGGCCTCGGCAGAGGCAAGGCTTTGGAGGCTTTGGGCAGCCTGCAGATGCCATGTGTACAGTTCTCAGAGCCGTGCACCGCTTGGAAAAGCAGAGCATGCAATGCCACGCTTGATATACAGCAGGTGATGACATTTTTCAATTAGCAAAACAATGAAGTAAAAGAGTTACCGTGGCCTTGTGGAATATGATCTGGTGGTGAGAAGAAAGAGCTGAGAGATAGCAAAATATCAGCTATATCAGTGAACTGTGAAAAGTTAACAACTAGGCCTTTGAAAAGAAGCTCAACAAGACTGATAGAAAGGAAACATTCTGCCCAAAAGGCATCAAGAACTGGGTAGTTGCCAAAAGGAACGTGAAGTCAGCAAAAAGCTGCAGTAACTGGGGGAAAGATAAAGGTGCCGGGGGAGATCATGACCACTGACATCCCAATTATACCACCTCCTCAAAAGAACAAGGGACAAAGCATGTGTAGTCATTTACATAGCAAGCAAGGACATTTTAACCAATCATAGAGGTGAATAACAATGCATACGTATCAGACAGATGAATAATTAAAACTTTGTGTATAAATAACTGGGGATACAGGATGTTGGTGTGCTAGCTTTGTGGAATTCTCACCTAGCACTCATCTTGGTGCAAACACCAACTAAAAATACCTCTGCTCTGTGTGCTTATTGACCTACTGCACACCAGGTAAACTACTCCACTTTTGGGACAACACACTGTGAGTCACCACCCACAGAATAATGGTGGTTGTGCTGGGGAACACCTTATATCTTGGTTGGGTTTTTTTCCCAGAGATCTAAATGTCACAAACTCTGCATTTTTAAAAACTACAAGAAATACCAGACAAACGTTGTATTAACCTAGGTAGTTTTGTTAGTTTTTGTCAGAGACTTTTGTAAACAGCTTTTCTTTACATCATCTTTTCTCTGCACAGAGAAGAGATTTTTGGACAAGCCTGCTTAGGCTTAAGTTGTTGTCTGGACATTTTCATTCCGTGAGCAATTCCTGGTTCATAACTAGATCTGATACGGTGCTTTACTGTAGTGAGTCACAAACCATTTGGTAAAATAAGAATCTTTTCATTGAGAAACTGAAGAAGGGAGGGTGAAAAGCAACTTGCAGAAAGTGGCCCAGTAAGGCTGGGCACGCACAGCCAGGGAAGAGCAAAAGCTCCTAAGTCCTCGTTAATATCTGCATCCTTAGGGCACACAGGGTAACAACCACATACATATTTATTTTCCCCTTTACTACCACTTTTAAAAACTGAGGATAATTGCCGCATTTTACTGTCTTGCACGTTTGATCCCCTATTTGAATGGAGTTGATGGTGTTATGTAATGGGGCTAATGGCAGAAATGCCACACAACCTGTCTTTAAACATTGGCAATGTTACTGTTCAGTAGTTGGAACAGCGCAGGTAATAACCGATATGTCCCTGGCCTTTTCTCAGCTGTTGCCAAGTAGCCCATTACAGTCCCTTTACATTAAATGTTGTTCTTCAATATCCAATCTTTTCTTTCAGCATATCTGCAGACAGCACTAGATGTAATTACACCCCAGTCTCACAGCTCTATTCTTCTGAGTCACATCTCCCCTCTCAGTTTTCTCCTTCCTGCAGACATTACCATGTGTAGTAGTTTCTCCAAAGCATTTTCTTCTCCACTACACTCCTTTAAGGCTAATTTTTCACTCCATTTTTCTTGAGAGGAATTTAAGTTGATGCTATCTGGGTGTAGAGAACAGGTTTGACTGTAAATATGAGGTGCTATGAGTAGCTAAGAGACTTTCTACTTTGTTGTATCATCTGTTTAGAACCTGAGAGTAACCATCTGGCCACAGGCTAAAATCATGTAAAAATGGGTGAAAAAAACACTGTAAGTGTACTGTAAGTGCTTGCATTATTTTTGGTTCTAATGAGCTGAAGTGAAAGGCTGAGTGGTTTCTCTGAAGGCAGCAGGTAAATGAGTAAATGAAAGGTTAAAGTGAACAGGTAAATGAGTACGATGTAAAATGAACTGTTGCAGCTGGATGACTGTTACACTGAGCTGGTCACCGTCAGCTCAACTGTCAGGTGAGCATTGCTCATAACTGAAGTCTGCACTCCACATTTTTTCCCATTAAAGGTGAATGCCTTTGTTGCATCCATTGGCTGTGGTGGCACCAGCATGCCAGGAACACTGGAAATGTGTGAGTTCTCTGAAATCCATGAAATCTGTTTGGAGAGGAGGCAGAACTGAGGGGAAAGCAGAGAAGTCAGAGGCTGTAATTAAGAGAGACGTACAGTGAAAGTCTATAGCTTTCACACAATGACTGACAAGTTAACAACCTGTAGTACCTGGGGGTTTTACAGGGAATAGTCTCCTGAAGGCACCCCTCATTATTTCTGGCTTTTTGCATGAGAGAACCTCTTTTTGTGATGGTGGCTCTCCCAGCTCTCTGTTCCCATCCTTTGCTCTTACCAGAGCTATGCAAGAAAACAAGATCTGAAGTAGAAAACAATGGCCAGACTCAAATCTTAGAGAAAGACTTTCCTTTTTCTGTCATCATCAAATGCACATGCTCTGCAGTTTCTCAGACAGGAACTGAACACCCTTTGTTGATGGTGAAGGTTGCCATGAGTGGATTCATGGGCCAGGTCGTTATGACGTGCTGGACTGTAAAACATCAGAAATTCTGTTTGACGCGCCTCAGCTCAGCCTTGCACCCACCTTTTGCATGGCAAGTGCTAGTGAGTAGCTGCAGAACACTGGCATTTTGCACCCTGACAGACCATCTACGTAGTCACAGACTATTAAAGATGCTTCATCACCAACAATTGGAGGGATAATAAGGATAATGCTGAAACACTTTCTATTTTTGAAAAAGGGGAGATTTTGGCTGTGGGAAGGAGAGGGATGTACCTTGTCTACACTTCCAGGAGTCCTTTTGTTTCGAGTGTCCATTTTTAGCTTGGACCAACTACTCTTCATCTGGCCTTGAGCCCATCCTGAATTGCAATAGCAGCGATTTTCCCTTCTCAAATCTGAACTTGTGTAGTAATGGAGTCATGGGAATAGGCAGCTTCAAGTTTCCAGCTGCCTCAAACTATCCTTTTCCCAGCTTCCAGTGACTAAAGCTGGGCACAGATTACTGAGAATCCTGTATTTTCCAGCTTATTTTTTTTCCTTTATATATTTGCTGCACAAAGCTTTGCCTCACATTGTCACAGGCCCAGCCGAATGTGATATGCTACTATTGCTTTGAGTTTCTCAGCATCTACAATTTACTTTGGTGTTGAAGTCTGTACTATAATTAATGTGTTTATCTCTTCTGTTCCTTGAATGTGCACTAGTAAGAATCCAATGCTGTCCTTGTGGCAGGGAGTTAGTGTATGACTTCATTTCCACCAGGAAAGAGTGACTTTAGACATCCAGCATTGTTGTGATAACAGAAAATCAAGTAGCAAATGCCCCTTCTGGAAGCAGCCTAGTAGCAGGAACTAGGCTAGGAGCCTAGGAGTTCTAGAGCAGGAGCTAAACTTGAAAGCAGAAGGTTGTTTCTTATGGAGCCACACAGAAATATCCTTGCACCATGGCGGCATTGGGAGCTTGTTATACAACAAGAGAGATAATGGTGGGCAGGATTCAGGGGAAGGTGGAGATCACTTCATCCTTCCTGGTTGCAGGGGTTGACATAATATATTACATACTCTGCTGTCTTTGCAAATATAACAGTGTGTTGGATACATGTACATTCACCAGGCTATAGTGGCAGTGCCAGGTGTGCTGGTAACACATCTGACATCTGAAACACGTGGCTGTATGTCAGGGATATGCATATGCAGAGAGCAAAGGCCTTTTCCTATTTTGTTTTTCCTTCCCCAGGACAATAGTAACATGATGTACTCTTAGAGTTTGAGTGCTTGCACTCAGGATCTCGGGCAGAACCATAGTTTAATCCCACCCTCTGAGTAGGGGAAAAGAAGTGAAAAGAGAAACTGTCAAATTCAAAAACTGGTTGGAGATCCATAGTGTGAAGTGAGGAAGGCTCCCATGTGTACCACTTTGCCTGCCTTTTACCCAAGAGGACTCCATCAAAGGCCAGCAAGCTTTGAGCTTTAAAGAACTTACTGACTAAACAGAGCAGTTTGTTGATATAATTTTGAATCTATTTTTCTGTTTTTCCTCTCTGTTCTCTTCCTTTGGAAGACGTTTAAAGGACATGCAGACTACTTGTCTCTCCTCCAGACAAAATCCTCTGTCCCATGGTATAATAAATAGTTGTCTCTCCCACTGGGAGTTCCTATTGCTATAGTCTCTCTTATTTAATCCTTTTTCTTTTCTTTCTGCTTAATTATGTTAAGCTTCAAAACAAATACGACTTGCTCTGACCTCTGAGTTAGAGGTCACAGCACTGAAGTGTTAAAAGAAAATATTTTCTAGAGCCCAGGCATTCAGAACTTCAGCGAAGTACCAGGAAGGCACATCTAGCGCAGCAGCAAGGAAGAACACAAAGTAAGGTGATTTGTTATTGCCTGCACAAAAGATGAAGCATTTTGCTCCACGGCTGCATCCTTTTTTTAACATTCCAGCCCTTCCATTATCCCCCGTGTTTCTTAGCACAGACAAGAAAGGGTTGTTGAAAGAGCTGCTGGCCATACAGGGCACATTGCAGGCATGGCATATGGCATACCAATGGCTCTATTGTCAGTAGGCCCAAGGCCGCAAAGGAATGAAACATTGCTGACTTTAACTGAATAGTGGTCTTGGCTAATGAGAAGGAATCCAGCGTAATTTATTCTCTCCTCGTGGGGCGGCGGGGGGGGGCAGGAAACACACCACAAAACCAAAGAACTATTACATATACTTTTTTAACCACTAGCTGAATAAGAAAAAAAATTGAGTTGTCTGATACTGATTCTATAACATAAAGTCAAATAATTCTCTAGAGTTTTTAGAGCCATAATGATAGAACTAATTTAAATTCTGGTTCTTTTTCATACAGTAAGAAAGATTAGGTGTCAGGTGAATTAGCATTTAAACTAGCCGTTGTAGTCAATATAGCAGGATTAACTGCAAATTACAATCTTCAATTCACTTTTTCATTGTAATTCGCCTATTGTGAGATTTTGCCCAGTTCAATAGATGTTTAAAACAAACAAGAATCCTTTTCATGTCGATGCAGCTAAACTCTGCTGTAAGAGATGTGGTTAGCTGGTACAAAGCTGGGAGAGCTAAATCCATGCTTGAGCATATATAACAGAGACTTAAAATACATTGGAATATATTTTTCAGTTGGAATAACTGGACATGATTCTAATAAAGTTGACGCACATCAATTGCCTGCTTTAGTCTTTTTTAAAGCACTGTATTTAATTTTGTTATTTGTGTCTGGAAGGCATAAAAAACAGCCAGTGAAATGTGCTTAAATGCACATACATGTGCTCCTAAATACAGTTAAGAACAATAGAGGAAGAAGAATAATAATTATTGAACTCTGCATGAGGATCATCAAGTTAGATGGTCTCTGAATTTTATAAGATTGTGAAACTACTCTAAAAACATGACTGCAGCTGCTCTTTTCCATCACTAGGTCGAGCTATTACCTTAAAATGAGAAATCGTCACCCTCCCAGTATTGTTACCAGAAATAGAGGTGTAGAACAAATACAGCAAAGGTTTGCAGTGAAATAACGAGAATGGCAAATGTTACACTTTGCAGAGTGAAAAATAAACAACGACGCTACCACATACACTAAGACAATTATTTTCTGTAAAAGAAAAAATATAGTGAAATTGTTTCTTTTCCGTTTTCTCACAGAACTACACACTAAAATAGAGCTCACTTCACAGTATGTATTGGTGTCTTATTAATTCTGTTAAAACAAGCAGTATTGAATCCTTCAAATGATTGCCTTGTTTCTTCATTTTCGCTACTTACTCTGCTTTTTTTCTAGCCATTACTTTTGGATTCTGTACAGAGGTAAACTTCTGTTGTTACTGCTGTCATATAAATAGTCTCTCCTCCCTATTCTTCCCTAGCTAGAAACTCTTTAACAACAGACTTTGTAAAAATAGCTTTGTCTCTTTTCATATGAAGAAAGAGAATTCTAATTAGAAGTGAAGAAAACCAAAAAGAGTAGAAGACCTCAAGAGAACCAATTCTAAAGGAACTCAAAATGCAGTATTGATTCAAAAGGATTAAAAGAATTAAACAATCAATGATTGCAAAGTAGAAGAAAAGCTAGTTCTGCATTCTAATTCTTACAGAACAATACCTCATCTCTCATCACAGATGCCAGATAATAATGTGGGTATTTCTACTAATTTAACAGGATAATTTCCAATATTCTGTATTTTTATTAAGCTTTGTTGTTGTTTTCTCAAAGAAAAGTAAAGAAACATGAGCCAAATAAAATCTTCTCTCGTATATCTATGAGAGCTTGACCCATGCAAATTGATGGGCCTGGATGCCATCTACCCAAACGTGCTAAAAGAGCTAGCTGATGTCATTGTGAAGCCACTCTCCATTATATTTGAGAAGTTGTGGAGATCGGGAGATGTGCCTGAAGACTGGAAGAGGGCTAATGTCACCCCTATCCACAAGAAAGGTCCCAAGGAGGACCCAGGTAATTATAGACCTATTAGCCTTACATTATTCCCTGGGAAGGTTATGGAGCAAATCTTCCTGGGGACTAGCACAAGTAAACTGAAGCACATAATTGGGAAAAGCCAACATGGATTCACCAGGGGCAAATCGTGCTTGGCAAACCTTCTATGACAAGGTGATCTGCTTGGTTGATGCAGGGCAAGCTGTAGACATAGTCTACCTAGACTTCTCCAAAGCATTTGACATGGTCCCCCACAGCCTCCTCCTTGAAAAACTTAGATGTCATGACCTAGACAAATGGTCTAGGCTGACAGGCCGTACCCAGAGGCTGGTGGTAAATGGCTCATTCTCAAACTGGCAACTGGTCACAAGTGGGGTCCCCCAGGGATCAGTACTGGGCCCAGTGCTGTTTAATATCTTCCTAAGTGACTTGGATGTTGGGATCAAGAGCACCCTGATGAAGTTTGCTGATGACACAAAAATAAGTGGGGTAGTTGACACTGCAGAAGGGAGAGCCACCCTCCAGGAGGATCAGGACAGGCTAGAGGAGTGGGCTAGCAGGAACCTTATGAAGTTCAATGGAGACAAGTGTAAGGTCTTGCACCTGGGAATACATAACCCAGGAATGCAGCTCAGACTGGGATCCATCTGGCTTGAGAGCAGCCCTATGGAGCGAGACCTGGGGGTCATGGTGGATAGCGGACTCAACATGAGTGAACAGTATGCTGCAGCAGCAAAGAGAGCCAGTAGGATGCTGGCTTATATCAAAAGGGGCATCACCAGCAGAGATAAAGAAGTGATTGTCCCACTTTACTCTGCACTGGTCAGACCACACCTTGAATACTGCGTTCAGTTTTGGTCCTCTCTATAAAAAAAAAAGATGCAGACAGGCTGGAAAGGGTCCAGAGAAGGGCTACTAGGATGATCAGGGGACTGGAAGACCTGCAGTATGAGAAAAGGCTAAGAAAACTGGGATTGTTCAGCCTTGAGAAAAGAAGGCTTAGGGGAGAGCTTATCACCATGTACCAGCACAGAAAGGGTGGCTATCAAGACAAAGGAGACTCCTTTTTACAAGGAGTCACATGGAAAAAACATGGGGAATGTTTGCAAGTTGCTCTTGGAGAGATTCTGATTGGAGTCCAGAAGAAAATTCTTTATAATGGGAACAATTAAACAGTGTAATAGTCTCCCAAGGCAAGCGGTGGATTCCCTACATTAGACAGTTTTAAGACTCAGCTTGACAGGGTGCTGAGCCATCTCATTTAAACTGTATTTTTCTCTCTTGAAAGGTTGGACTAGATGATCCTTGAGGTCCCTTCCAACCTGGCATTCTATGATTTCTAGCAGAGAAAACAAGAAATGTACATGGTTCCCAGATGTAGCTTACAGGTAGTTATCCAGATAAAGTCTTCAACAAATTTTACAATGCTGTCTATAATTGTGGTGGTGAAAAAGCTACATATGGACACATTTCTTAATTTCAATAATTTTATGTAAAAGTATCTACTAACAATATTTATTTTTCCTTGAAAAAAGAAATGTGGCAAATAGCTCACATGCTCCAATGCTTTGGTTTTTCTACTAACTAGTTTATCCAATAAAAGATAGTCCATCGGTTTCTATCACATTTACTTATTCAGACTACAATGCTGCAGCAATGATGTCACCATATATTCTTGACTTCACCATTTTTGCTTTCTACAGACACAACAGGTACACACAGCTGCGACATCTGCAGGCCTGCTAAATGCTCCATAAGAGTCTCTGCCCTTACGCCCTGCCACCTTCCATGGGTTTCTCAGCCCAATGAAAAAATCTGGTTGGCATCAGCCTAAAAGACCTTATACAACCTCAGATGTCTTTGCTTGGGCTACTTCAGAGCAAACAAAAGTACGTGAGCAACTACATCAGTACCCAGCAATGTAACACCTGCTTTCCTCACTGCTGAGAAGACTAAGGGAAAAAGCAACAGCAAGAGGAAGGCCTGCTGTGGGCTTTTGGAGCATTTTCTTTGTGGTATGTTGCCACATACCAGATAAATAGCTGAGAAATCACAGTCCATGCTACAGGTTTCAGAGATCCTCTTACTCCATAAAGAAAGCTTTGATACTGGCCCAAATAGAGCAAAATGAGCTAGGAGGAGAAACAGAAAGGAGACGAAATAATTGTCAAGTAAATCTGAGGACAGTGATGGTAATCACTATAATAGAGGCAGCAAACCACAGAGGAAATCAAAGTTCAAAAAATATCATGTAGGACCAAGTACCGTAAAGGGTAATACAGATTAAACAAGGAATGTCGGGGGGGAAAAAAAGTCTTTGAATTCCTTATGGCCTGTAGAAATAGAGGAGGGAAATAAATGTGCATGTTCCTGACCACTGAACCATATGAAAAGGAAATCAACATCCCTGGTATCAGATTTTCTTTCTTTCAAGATCCAAAAAGCACAGCAGTTAGGCAATCTGCTGCTTGCAAGGTGTGTGAGCAGGGAGAAGCACAGCAAATTGAAGAATTACACATAACAATAAATCCCCCCCTAGATCATTGCTTTTCTCTCCTATCTCACTGCCATGAAATAATAAAAGGAAAACCAGCCGCAGACTGGTTTACTAGTAAAAACTGAGAACAATGGTAAAAGGAACACCACAAGAAACTGTAAAACAAGACTAACCCAGAATATTGTAGCCTCTGTTAAGCCATTTCATATTGTCCTTTCAACCAAGCCCTAGCAATAATACTGAAGGCAAACTGAGTCGAGGTACACTTAAGTTAAAAAAATAAACAACAACAACAAAACCAAACCAAAACAAGACGACAAATAAAAAAGAGACAGAATAAGGACACCAGACTATAGCAGTTACCAAAGAAATTGTAAAACTGCCCCAGGCTATTGATGGCAAAGTACTTCTCCATTATATTTTGTACAAAGAACTTTACAGTCAACTACATGTGTCAAAACAAACACAGGAACCTTATTTTATAAAGGTGAGCTCCAAGAACTGTAAAAAGCACCTCCAAGTGATATTTTCTCTCCAGTTATAAAACACCTGAAATAGATATGTTTGGTCTAAATACTATCAATCAGTAATTAATTACATATTCTGTGCTACAATTTAATCTGAGTAGTAAGCACTGGGTTGCTGTTACGTCTACTCTTTACTAAAACACGCTCCAAACTATCTTTCAAAGGAGTACTGGCAAGTTCCTTGCACCATAAAACCCTAGTGTCAAAACTGAAATCCTCACCAGGTTCTTAAGTCGGTATAATGTCATTGCAGTTTTTGAGAGTTCATGCTGAAAAAATTCCTCTTGGGCTCTCCTAATGTTCAAGCTAACTGTCTGTGTTAGTTTGGCTATTTCTGGCAAACAGCAGAACAGAGAAGACTTCTGACACTACGTTACACTAGAGTTATGTCAGAATCAAGTTATCCTTAAAAACATGGTAACTCTTAAAAAACAGCCTTTTCATTATATATATTTTACTTGACATGCAACATAAAATCACACATTAAAATGGCTTTTCAAAGGTCTGCATATAGTAATTTATTTGCTAACCATGTGAAGGTTCATTTGCCCATATGAGCATTGTAAATACATGCAAACAAAGAAAAGAAGTTTATATGAGTTCTCTCTGAATCTTACAACATTCCAAATCAGGGCACTTCATTATTTTCCTTTTTTTTTTTTTTTTTGACAGTATGAGGTGGTACAAGAAAAGAACCACTAAAGCATGCATAAAAAAAATAAAGCAATGGATACAAGCTAAGGTTCAGCAACTAATGTCTTCAGAAACACTGCAATGTTTAGAAAAGGCTATAAAACAAGACAGAATTATATCTAAATAACAGAACACCATTGCTGCAGAAGCTCTTGGAGACTGGCATATACTGTTACCTGCCTCCAGATATGACATATCTTCTTATCTGCCATAAGCCTGTGACCCTAACACTCATGGTGACTGGACTTCAAGGTATCCCTTTTACACTCTCTGTTATTCTAGGATGGCATCGCAACATATTAAAAAAAATATATTTTTAGCTCTATAGTGGTGGAGATGTTCCTTCCACTCAAAAAGCTGACTATGATGGCCAGATCATCAGGGCAGAGACAGAAACAGTCTCAAGTCAAGAAAACTTGTCTAAATTCTGTAGTACAAAAATACTGGAAAATAAGTAAAATAATCACCAAATGAAGCTCAATTATACACATCACTTGACTTTATGAAAGAAAGAGTAAAATTTAATGTTGCAGAGAGTAATGCTTGCTGATGCTGCTTGAGATGTAAGAATCAATGAGTAACAGGTTACCAGAACAGACTTTTTAATATAGTATAGAGTTCTTCCACCCCTATTCCATTCAAATGCCACATGCAAAACGTTTAAAAGAAAGTAAATGATATTAAAACAGATACATAGCTATGCAATAGCTCAATCACAAGTGACAACTAAACAAGCAAAACCAGTATGATCATCACCCATATAATCAGCAAACAGAACAGAATGTGAAAAGCTATGCGCGAAATAATAGTATTAATTGTAAAATATATTACACCTAAGCTGTCACAGTCATTTCTCAGTGGTTGTCTGCCTCTTTATGTTTGAAGGCTATGTACTTCTCTAGGTTGTTCCACATCTTTTGGTCTGTCAGGCAGTAATCTCATAATCATTAGAGATCTCCTCTTCAGTTACTCTGAATTTTCTCCAACCTGTAATCAACTATCAAAGTCTCTCAGCTGAAATATTTCTGCCCTACCCCAATACTGATGTAAAACCAGCTATATTCTGCAGCACTTTTCTCTCCGAACATCCTCATTTTCTTGCATTTTCTACCAAGCCATCAAAAGACTCCAGCTTTCACTACTACCTTAAAGATCTGGAATAACTCTGCATCCTGGCCAGTTTTCAGCTCTTATTCTTCTTTCTGATGCCTGTAATCATGTGTCACACTTTACTCATTTTGCAAAATGGAATAGAGAAAAAAAATAAAAGGTTTACTTGATGGGTAGGCATTTTTCTTCTTGTTGCTGGTCTCTTCCAGAACACCTGCCTATTTCTCTTTTACACTATTAGAAGAGTTTCTGAGATCTTACACAGGAGAGTTAAATCAATTCCTGCTTTTTTTGTTATAAGGGCTAGTTAGCTGACCAAACCAAATTACACATGCAAACCCTACCCTCATTTGCCTTGACTAACTCCTTTTTCCTAGCAGTCTCAACAGCCTACCATTAGAATTGACTGGCCTGGTGACTCCTTGGAGTAAATCATCCAGCAAAGGTCAATCAGCCAATGCTGTGAGCTACTATGGTGCTTGAAGTGTGAAATTCCCCTGCAAAGTTAATGAGACTTTTAAAGCAGTGTTTTAACAGGCTTGATATGTAAAAGTGTATATGGGCTTCTATTAGGTAAGTTTGTATGACTGAAAGACAAATTAATCTATATGAAACAAAGATCTGATTTATTGAAAAACTTAAAGATCTGAGAAGTCTATTGATGTGTCATGTAAATAACACATAAATAATGCAGCCTTTTGGTATAATAAAATCCCTATGCTATAGCGTTGGGCACTAAGTATTCATAGTCATGCAGACATACTAAACAATTAAGCAGAACAGTACTTACAAATTATTTGCCTAAACTCTTTCAGAGAGAATATTGCATACTCTCCCAGGCTTACTCCTTAGATTTATGAAGACTTCCAAACCCAGCTGCAGCTTTTAGCTGTAATTCCTTTCACTCTGGAAACGCCTCACCTCTCCAGGTGTGTCAAGCTAGCAATCTTCGTTAAGTCAGCACATGTTTCTGTAATTACCTTTACCAATATTAATCCAGAAAGAGATTATTAGAAAGCCAGAAAGATACCTGCACTGCTTGGAAACAAACCCATCATCTGGTTATCAAACGTAATATGTCTGAAGTGTATTATTTGTCTAATTCAGAATGTGAATGCTCTGGGGCAAGGATCAGGACTCCCAGTATTTTTTATGCATCGTGCAGTCTGACTGCACTCAGTAAACAGAAAAAAAAAATTGTCCTTACAGTAAAATTTCTCTAACTTATAAACACCCCTTTGATGGTTGGTGTTCAGTCCTTACTAAGTCCTCTCTTAAACTGGTGCTTCTGATGAGGGCTCCATGTGTCCTGGCTTCATTCTTTTCTCTGCAATTCCACTATGCAGCCAGTTAAAATGAAAGATATTTTAATCTATTAATTAAAAATAAAGGACGACACATTACAGAAATTAAAGGTTTTTTTCTGCAGTTCTCTACTACCCCTACAAAAATAGTCAAGGCCAATAACGGAACAGATTATCATGACTGCTCTGAAAGAGATCTGTTACTTTTATCACATTATTTAATTTTAATTGTATTTGATCCTCATTCTGAACATTTTAGCTTACTGTATTTGCTTTGGCAAAACACCTTTTACTCCTACAGAATCTAATGTCTATAATTGTTGTCAATGTTTTAACAGATTTTAGTATTTATATACTACTGGCATTTGAATTAATTGTTGAAATTTGTTAGGGTTAAGAGTAAGAAGAAAAAATGTGACTCTTAAATAAGCTGAATGTGCCTGCCTGAGGTACCACAGAATCACAGAATGGTAGGGATTGGAAGGGACCTCTGGAGGTCATCCAGTGCAGCCCGCTGCCACTTCAATGCTTAGCATTCATGTCTTCAGTGTAACAGAAACCCACACTGAAGTGGATTTGTCAAGCAGGAGCCCTCCTATGCATACAAGTCATCTTTGAGGATAAAAATTGGCATTCCTTGTGCCAATTAATCCCTGATAAAACTCCATTAACTTTAGAAGAATTATAGCAATGATTTCTTATGTTTGAATTAAAAGATATGGCATGGAACTTTCTGAGGAATATTTTACAATGGTCAGAAACAGGCAATGAACTTTGAACTGTCCAGGAAAGAGATCATTGTAAGTGGAGGGGATGCTTTAATAGTGGGCATCAGAAGATTCAGTGTTTTCCAAAGCAACTTCAATCCCTTCCAGTGAGAACATTCCATTTTACTGAATATTTCAATTTCTATGGATTTTATGGAAGCTGGACTAAACACCAGTATGAAATAATGACTTTACTTGACAACAAACCACTTATTCACAGTGTTTTATTTTGAGGGGGCCAGCAAGCACTCCTTTAAATGGACACAGTTTATTGCAAGAAATGAGAGCACATTGTGCTATCAGCATCCAAGCCTCATTCCTATTTCTTGCTGCTGTTACATATGGTAGATGGTGCATGACATTCAGCGACAGGATGAGGCATCCCAATATGTCTTTAAATATACTAGTTCCTATTTTAGTAAGGAAAATCATACATTTGGGGTATCTTGACAAATTATCCTTCAAACATTGTGGAAAAAATATTTCCTCCCTCCAATATGACTATGATCACTGATTGGATACAGATGAAAATGACCGCTAGTTCAAAATGGCAAATAAAAGTAGAGACATTGGATTCCTCAAGTAACCTATTACTTCATATGTTTCTATATTGCTTTTTGAGAAAAACCAGAAGGAATCATACTGACGAAATTACATGAGAAACAGCACAATGGGTTATGAGTCAGATGGGTGAATAATCTGATGCTGGTCTCTGGCATGTATGGGGTGTTTTTTTTGTCTGAAAAACAAACTAACAGATGATGAAGTGACGTTCCACAAAAATACATTGAATTTTTATACTGGTAATGTAGAATCTCCCTCTAGGTATGTATATTTACAACACGAATAATAAGAGTATTCAAAGTGACAGATAGGACAGGAAAAAATGTTTCTGATATAGTTCTACACATAACAAAATAGAACACTGGAAAAAAAGCTTGCATAGGAATAACCTCAAATATTTGTTTTGATGGTTTTTCTCTAAAAGACATCACAGTTTAGAAAGGAAAATTAAAAGTCCTATCTTAACTGGATCACTGGTATGCCATAATTTCTTTATTTTCTTTTTCCTTTGAAACTCTTCGTACAGATTTAAACAATTAATTTTATTTCACTATTTCACATTTTAAAAATGACACTGATATATGGCAATAAGGGACAATTCTTGAGTTTTGCATATACTTGGATTACTCTACATACTTATTAATTGTTTCTCGTATTTAGAACTTGTCTTTGTTTCATTAGTTTTATCACTGGAATATTTTTTGTCTGCTCTCTCTGTTTTAAAGTTCCCTTTAGCCTTCATACATAAGAATTGGATATGTAGGTGTCAATGAGAAGGACATGTGTCTTGCTTTAACATCTCATAAAACTGCTTTGGTACTCAGAGTTCTGATGCAATTAATATCTTATTACTTTTATTGGGAATTGATATACTACTTCTGGAAGACTTGGTGCTTCAATCAGAGGACAGTGCTTGTGATTATAGAATTAAAACAACACTCCACTGCCCTGTGACAGAATAATCAAACTGCACACCTAGCCCACCACCTTCTCGGCACTGTACCCTGTCTCAAATGTAGGGTATTTCTCCCCAAAATCCTTAAAAGCTCCCAGTTATGGAGACAACTCCTGCTCTCAGCAGTCTGTTCTACTGTTTCATTGCTTTCACTAGATTGATTGACTGATTCTTTTTATATATGAAGGTCCATTTTATGTATTTGAAGATAATAATTCAGTGGCCATTAGTCTTTTGTTCTCTAGGATTTCAGCCTACATTTTGAAAATTCTTCTTACAGGATATGTTCTCTAGATTTCTGATTTATTTTACTGCCATCTTCTGAATTCTCAAGACAGTCCACATCTCTCTTCAAGTGTGGGACCCAAAACTGGATACAAGACTTCAGTTAAAGCCTTATCAGTGCTGACTAAGGTCCAGCAACATTTTACGTTCTGCAGGTTCTAGTTCTGTTTAGCTAACCCATCATGGCATTTGCCTTTATACTGTTGACCCATTACATTTTTATCATCCACATTTATCCCCAGAACCATTTTTGTAGAATTATTACAAGCTTGTTTCCCATATTATGTAGGTGTTATGTTTCTTCATTCCATCCTTCCCATACCTTGTATGAATTCTTAAAAAATCACTATGAGGTTTTAGCAGAGAGCTCTTTCCATACCATGGGATGAAGTTTATTCCTTAGCTGGGGTTGAGATCCTACCTCTGTCACTGGCAATTCCATAACCCTACGCTATCTTCAGTGTAGGTCCTACCTTCTGAATAATTCTGCTTATTGCTCTAAGACACTTAATCCATTTCATCTTCTCACTTTGTGATTTATAGTAGAACTTTCGCTGAATGGATAGCAAGTTTTTCCTACTTAGCTTCTACCAGATGACAACAATCTTTTTCTACATTGCCACATTAACCACCTACATTTATGAAATTTTATGAAAATTCATGTACTCCCAACCTAAATGCACCTGTGGGCTTCCTTTTTCTATTCTCTTCAAGTCCACTTGTCAAAGACTTCCCTGCTTTTACATGACATATAGACTGGTTTTGCCCATGAGTTCCTGAAACATTATTCTAGAGCTGTGAAAACCAAAGATCACTTGGTAACATCACAAGTACAGCCACAGTTTCATCACCAGGATGGTGATGAAACTGGCAGGTTTCACCAGCAGGTCAATAGACCCTGCTTGTACTGTCAGAAGGGGCTCATCAGTCTGCTCCAGGAACAAAAAGGTCCTTGACTCAATAAGCTTCTTGATTTTTTCTGTTGTTTTGTTTTAAACCAGGATAATTCCATGTTGAAATCCCTAATACTTCCCTACAGCAGATATCTTACAAACTTTGGAATTTTGTGAAATCATAATTAGAAGCCCTTCACTCTTTCTCTTCTTAGAGTTTTTCCTCTTTTTGGTGAAGTGATAACTATTCATAGTAAATACTTCTCATTACCTCTGTTTTACCATTATTTTCTTTTGAGTTGTTTCATTTACACATGATAATGAGTCTCCATTTGTGATTACACCCTGTCACCATTAATAAGATTTCTATTTCTTAAAGATTAACTAGCTTGATTTCCCTTACTGCTCATTTAAAAAAAAAAATGTACTGAGCCACTGTTTTATAGAAATCAATTTATGGTATAGTAGAACAATTTCCTTTTGAACCAAGTTTTTTGTCAAGCCTTTAATTCAGCTTAACAAGACCAACTTAAATTGTTTTAATTAGGAAGCATGGAAGTTTTCTGGACATAATATTCTAGAAACATTTCATATAAAATAATAATAATGTGTTACTTTGGCTTTTATTCCTTTTTCATTAATGTTTAAATATGCATATTTCATAAAGGACAGATATTTTTATTTCCACTTAGTTCTGCTTATATAAGTAACAAGCCAAATGGCTCAAATCAGAAGACATAGCTTGCAAAGCAAGTGGAAAATTAAAGATTTTCAGCTAAGCAATGTGGCTGTATTTAAAAAGCACAAGTGAGTGGGATGTTCACTGTTTTAACAAAATTTCACACATATGTCAAAGAGTAAGATTTTGCAAGGAAGCAAAAGCTGAACAGTATTTGTTTACTGTATGTTTCTCAACCACATAGATTACTCAAAGGAAAATACACACATAAACCACAAAACATGTAAAATTAATGCTTGCAGTGCAAGTGCACCCTCGCAGATTGGATTGACTATAAAATAAGAAAGTAATGATGAGTGTTATTTTTTGTAAGTATGATTTATGCCACTGTTCATCACTTGCCATTAGACAAAAATGCACAATTAGAGATCCAAGCAGCAGCTCTACTCATTTCAGCTGTCTGCCAAATGTTATGCTATGCTTGCATTTTAATTTGATAACTGTGAAGCAAGAGAGGAAGATATGCAACCTAGGTTTTATCAATCTGGAAAACTAAGGCTTAGAAGAAAACATTGTTTCTAAATCACATATTCTGTACCTTTTTATTTTTCTCTTTCAGACTTAACTGGCAAATGCTAAGCCTAAATTCTACACACCTCATTCTTCCTGGAAGAGTGCTAAGTAAGTAAGTAAAATGCTCTTCACGTCTCTCTATATGAATATGGACATGAATTTGAAGAGTATCTATAGGCAGCATAGAGGAAAATCACTTCTACTAGTTTTCAGATCTCTGTCATCCCCTTATTTTAGGCAGCAGTTTTTGCATATGTACTTTTTCACATACACGTGCCACTACACCTTGCTCTTCTGTATCTGACGTACAGCTATCACTCAGCAGGATATAGTATTCTTAAATAGGATACAGTATCCTTAATCAGGATATAGTATCACAATGAGCATTATGCAAAAAATGAAAAAAAAAAAGTTTGTTATAAGCTGTTGGTCTCATTCAATATCCTATAAAAGAATAAGGATGTGCTTGCTGATTTTCACTTCCTTTCCATTTAAACAAGCTATTTTTTTGATACTGGTTTCAGTAGGCAGACAATATTCTAAAGGGACAGCCCATAAAATGTTAACATTACAAAAATCTAACATCTGACTGTTTCTCATGTTGATTGTGGGATCCAATGAAAATTAACATTTTATACCTTTTCATGAACCTTTTGCCCTGGCTCCATTCCTTCAATATGCTCTGATTCAGCCGTCCCTTCACCAGCTGCCATTTTCCTTTGAATGTGTGCATTCTGTTCACGCAAAGCCACAATCTGCGAAAGAAAGAAAATAAGTGGCCAATATACGTAAGAAACTGAAAAACTACTGAGCAGACAATTTGTGAAATCTATTAACATTTCAATCCTGTAATGGCCATTTGTAGCATTTGCGTAATTATGTCTGTACATGCAAAGAGGCTTGTAAAACAAATATAATAATGACTAAAGGCCATTAAGGATACAAAAGAATCAATAAATGACAGTATAGTCAACACTGTCTTGTTCTGTCTTCTATCCTTACTTTGTGCTACGGTACTTTTATTTTAGCTTGAAAGATGAAGGAGCTGTTAGGCATTGATTTTATAACACCACAAGAACAATATTCATTCTTTCATATAGAACACAATGGATGCCAAACTGGCATTATAGGAAAACAGTCCCTGCACGATTAGATCTCTCTGTACTGTTCTGCTTTCATCAGTACTTACAGTAAATGATTTAATCAATAACATTGTGTATTAAACACAGTAGAACACTGGTAGGGTGTATAGATGTTGGTTTTGGAAAACTAGTGCCAATCTAAAGGTTTCCATAACTGTATTGTGTGTGCCCAAATCCTGAGTAAGAAAACACCCTAAAACAGTACCCTGTTCTAGAACACAAAAGCATGGGGCAGGAGGGAATATTTAAGGCAGTGCTACCTGGTAATCATGTACAGCAGTGAAGATTTTGTGGGACATTTAATTTAATTTGACTTTAGTTTTCATGAAAAAAGAAATATTTACTTTGATCTGAATAATTCAGTTTGGGAAAAAAAGAGTTTTTTCAAACGCATTTTTTAACTTACTGTAAAGACCATCTGAATTAGCTCTTACCAGCATTCAAGATCTCAGGGACACACCACTTTAAACAACTATTCCTTAATATAAATGTTGAAAACTGTTGTGATATGAGTCAGGCTGATTCACTACTCACTGAATTCTAAGTTACAGCCCTTGGAGAACTTGTGTGACTCCCACTGATTTCAGTGCCAAGACTGAGACTTGTGGGCCACATTTCACCCAAAGCAATTATAAAAAAGTGAGAATTAAAACTGTCTGAGACAATTTGTTCCTTTCAGGGTTGTAAAAATACACTGAGCTTTAAAATGTTTAGCTTAAGAGAATTAGATCTGTCTTAAATAACAGAAAAACGCCTTTATAATCTCATTAGCATAGACTCCCTTTGTAAACAGTTGGTACTTTAATAACTTTTTTTTCTGAATAGCTTCACTTATTTCTTTTTCTTTACGGTTCAGATGGTTCTCAAATCTAAACTACAGAAATTATGAGTCCCACCAAGCAAAATTAGCCATCAATTAGTGCTAAAAGTGACTTCCAGATATATTAAGGGAGATACTTCAATGTATACACTACAAAATTATTATCTACGGAGAGTATATACATCATCATCATATATATACACACATACATATCATACATATATCATCAAATATATGCACATACATCATATTAAACAAATGTAAAATTACAGGACATGTTAGCCGGCAGCTAACAATGGATCTGGATTTTCATATGATAATCTTTAATTGATCCATTAAAATGCAGACTTCACTATGCCTTCATTTTGAATTATCACCTGTGTCCAATACAAATCCTTAATCACCCTTTAGTCCAATAAGAATATTGTATAAACACTATTTCAAAATATGTCATTTCATCACATATTCCACAATAGTGTAATCTTTCTTAGCCTCTGCTGATCTTTAGATACCCTAGCATCACCACTTTCTAAGTAAGTAAGTGTGGGAAACTGACCCACTGTTTGGAATGCCTTCCTAAGTCAGCTAAAGAGAACTACAACTTCCATGGATTATTG